>CM046799.1:1441825-1689325 GCA_025617405.1 Perca schrenkii
TCCCATCATCAGCGGTGTACGCTTTACGCATCATTTTAGTGTTGTTTCACAGGTCTGAAATGTAGTTTTACAACAACTTTTCCGTATGAGAACGGGATGAGCTGGTTCTGGTCGTCTCGTAAATCTATTTGGATGTCCGTAATAGTTGTGCGTGACAGCGATGTGTAGTGGGGTGTGTCGTAGGTCAGAGTGGGCATTCGCCTACTCTCATCAGAGATATTTATACATCGGAGTAGTGGCACATGACTATCTCCGACCAACTGATAGTCCACAATGTCGCTGTAAATAAATATATTATAGCGCCCCCCATGAATGTCGGCAGGGTGTGGAGCTATACATTTTAAATGGGGTCGAATGTTTATATCGAACGCTGTGTTTGGGGCAAATCCAAGAATTTCGGCTAGACGTCCTTTAAACACCACTTGCCATCCATCCCCTCCAGTAAAGAATATTTTATTAGTGACTAATTTTAAAGTGTCTAACGTTTTTGTCTTGTGACCTAATGTCCATCATGATGGATTATTTAAGTGCATGCAGAATAGAATAAAAGTGTCTCTTTGGATTAACAGCAAGTTTTTTTGTTTTTTTTTCACTGAGCTGCAGCCGCAGTGTATTACATAAGAGTGTTGGGGGCGGGACTATAGTCTGCCAAGGACCATCTTATCAAACTCCTTCAGCCTCACCCGCATGTACATGCTGTTATGTTTACACAGGAGGCTAGGCTAAACACATGACAGACACTATCACTCTCATGAATGGGCAGGCTGTCATTACCTACAGCCTTTTGTTGAACTTTTCCATCATAGATCACATTGTGATTTCAAATACAATGTGTTTCTTATTGAAATGATGTTAAAACACTTGACAGTTTACAAAAAATATACGTTTGTATTGCTATTACTACAGGGACATATAAATGCTACTAAGTAGAGTTCATAGTGATAATACCTTAATGAAAGTTGTATCTGCCAAATATCACTAGAATAAAAAATAAATGTTAACAATGTTCACATTATGTTATTGTTTAAGGATTTTTGTAGTTAATTTTCAACAGGATATGAAGTACGCTTGCCAAAAGTCAGATTTTGATATTTAAAATAAACTGTAACTGATATGTTATAGAATTCTTCTTTGGCTAAACTCACGTCCAGTTTTTCCAATTACATCAGACCTTTGTGAGATAGGCTAACGTTTAAAAGAGAGCATTGAAAGAAACGCCTCAAAGATCACAGTTCTGTCAAATAATGCACTTCTTAGATATCTTTTCATATTTACATGATAGGTCATTTTTTCAGTAGCTGTGCTAGAAGGAGCCCTAACATCATTTTGATTATAAATCACATAATTCACATAATAATCCTATTCAGGAAACACCAAACCCTTTCCGCCCTTGAAGACAGTCTTTGCAGCTTCTCAATGCAATCCTCACTGCCCGCTAAGGTAGTAGACTCACGTGAGTGCCATTTAAACTTTTTGTATTTGCACATTTGACTTTAACACGACTGAAAACATGTTAACACTACCATGGGCGTATGCAGGGTTTTACAAGTATCCAGGTCCAAAAACGAAGCTCTCTATGGGGTTTTAGGGCTCCCCGGAAATATATTGATTTCCCTGATCTAAATGTGCATTTTAAAATGTTTAGAGATCAAAAACTGGATAACAATAGCTTTAAAACCATGTCAGTGGTAGATTTGGGCCTCTTTCAGGTTTCACCGGTTCAGTCAGGTGTAGAGGCTAAACTGGTTGAATTTTATGCTAACCGGTTTAACTGGCATTTGTCACTATGTCACCTTCTGGCAAATTTTCTGGCAAAAAAAAGTAGCTGTCATTAGAAACCTGTGCCGAAGACTCACGGTGCAAAATCTAACTTATATTGCAAACAGTGTTGGGCAGTAGTACTAGTTTAATTACTTTTCAAACGAGTTGCTGTTCCTGAATCAAATAGCTTTTCAGTAGTTAGGTTTTAGGTAGGTAGGAATCGGATCAAGTAATGCGGTAGCATCCACACAAGCTAACTTAACGTTGCATGTCCTCGAGCATTCTAATGCACAGTGGAGCTTTCTGCTGTGGTCTGAAATATAACTTGTTATGGTTTCGGTGTTTTGTTTTGCATTCTGTTCATTTCTGTTCCCTGTTGTGTTTATGTGTTCTGTATGTTTGTGTTTCGGTTTGTTCCTGTGTTTTCTGTTCCCCCCTTGTTGTCAAGTGTCTGTGTTTAGTTGATGTCATGTTTTCTGTCTTTTTTTCTGCTTCCTGTTTTAGTTTGGTAGTCTGGTTTTCTGTCTTGTCTTGTCCGGTTTGCTTCCTGAGTTTTCCCGCCTTTGTTGATTGTCCTGCCCCGCCCTGATGTGTCTCACCTGTTGTCTCACCTGTTCCTGATTTACTCATCCCCTCATGTATTTAGCCTCTGTGTTCCCTTTGTCTCTTGTTAGTTCGTCTTGTGTGCCTCCCCATGTCTGGTGTTTGCTCCTTTTGTGTTCTGTTTGCTCCTGGCGTCAGTTTCTGATTTCTTGTGTTTCCAGTCATTGTACTGCCGCTTTTTGTTAAATTAAATACCTCAGTTTGACCACCTTCTGCCTGCCGGTGGTCAAACTGCCGGTCCAAATTCCCTGCTCCCACGTCACAGTACGAACTAACCAGACATGGGCCCAGCAGAGTTCAAGCCTCTCCTACACCCACTGGAGTATGATGGTGAGCACCTCAGTTCTCTCTTCCGTTCCCTTTCTGAGGTGGATTTCACCCTCACTTGGCGCCTTATGGTGCTCCGCTGGGACGAGATTGAGCAGCAGTTTGGCTTTCCACGTTGTGTTCCTGAGCTGACGTGCAACCCTTCTGTCCCTGAGCTGGTGTGCAGCTCTCCTGACCCCGAGCTGATGTGTTGCTCTCCTGACCCCAAGCTGACGGGCAGCTCTCCTGACCCCGAGCTGATGTGTGGCTCTCCTGACCCCGAGCTGACGGGCGGCTCTCCTGACCCCGAGCTGGCGTGCAGTTCTCCTGACCCCGAGCTGGCGTGCAGTTCTCCTGACCCCGAGCTGGCGTGCAGTTCTCCTGACCCCGAGCTGACGTGCAGTCCTCCTGCCTCTGGGCTGACGTACAGCTCTTTCTCTGCCTCCCGGCCTGCTAGCAGCCTCTCCCCAGACTCGCGGCCTCTCCCCAGACTCCCGGCCTGCTAGCGGCCTCTCCCCAGACTCCCGGCCTGCTAGCAGCCTCTTTGACTCTGAGCTAGCTAGCCACCTTCCTGATTCCCCGCTAGCTAGTGATCTCTCTGAGCCCCAGCTAGCTAGCAACCCCCTTGAATCCAGGCTAGCTAGCAACCCTCTTGACTCTAGGTTAGCTAGCAGCCTCTCTGAGCCCCAGCTAGCTAGCAACCTCCCTGAGTCCCAGCTAGCTAGCAGTTCCCCAGAACCCAGGCTAGCTAGCAACCTCCCTGACTCCCCGCTAGCTAGCAACCTCCCTAATTTCCCGCTAGCCAGCAGGCCCCCTGACTCCAGGCTAGCTAGCAGCCTCTCTACGTCCCAGCTGTGTAGCGGCCCCCCAGAGTCCCGGCCGTGTAGCGGCCCCCCAGAGTTCGTTGAGTCCCGGCCGTGTAGCGGCCCCCCAGAGTTCTTTGCATCCCGGCCGTGTAGCGGCCCCCCAGAGTTCCTTGAGTCCCGGCCGTGTAGCGGCCCCCCAGAGTTCCTTGAGTCCCGGCCGTGTAGCGGCCCCCCAGAGTTCCTTGAGTCCCGGCCGTGTAGCGGCCCCCCAGAGTCCTCTGGGTCCCAGCTAGCTAGCAGCTCCCCTGCCTCCCGGCTAGCTAGCGGCTCCCCTGTCTCCCGGCTAGCTAGCGGCTCCCCTGTCTCCCGGCTAGCTAGCGGCTCCCCTGTCTCCCGGCTAGCTAGCGGCTCCCCTGTCTCCCGGCTAGCTTGTGGGCTCCCCTGTCTCCCGGCTAGCTAGCAGCTCCCCTGTCTCCCGGCTAGCTAGCGGCTCCCCTGTCTCCCGGCTAGCTAGCGGCTCCCCTGACTCCCAGCTAGCTAGCGGCTCCCCCATTTCCAGGCTAGCTAGCGGCTCCCCCATTTCCAGGCTAGCTAGCAGCTCCCCCGAGTCCCAGCCAGCTAGCAGCTCCCCCGAGTCCCAGCCAGACAGTAGCTCCCCCGAGTCCCAGCTCGCTAGCAACCTCCCTTAATCCAGCCTAGCCAGCAGCCTCCCTAATCCCTGGCCGGCTAGCAGCCCCCCTGATTCCCAGCTAGCTGGCAGCCTCTTTAGAGTCCCCGTGCTCTCTAGTGTCCCCGTGCTTCCTAGTGTCCCCGAGCTCTCTAGGATCCCCACACTGCCCAGTGTCCCAGCACTGCCCAGCGCCCCTGAGCTTCCTAGCGTCCCTAAGCCTTCTAGAGTCCCTGAGTGTGCTAGAGTCCCTGAGTTCCCTAGAGTCCCTACGCTGGCTAGCTGTCCCCCTGAATCCTGGCTGGCATCCATTCCCCCAGAACTGGGTCTGACCACTCCCCCTGAGATTCTGCCGGTTTCAGGCACCCCTGAGACTGTCCGGGAGACCACCCCTAAGACCACCCCTGAGACTTTGCCGGCCCCCTGCACCCCTGAGGCCGCCCCTAAGACTGCCCCAAGGGGCTGGTCTCTGACTTGCCCCCCAGAGACTTGTGCCCAACCGGCGGTCAGACCAGCTCCTGCCCCTCGTGCCCTGGCCTTGGTTGTGGTTGCCGGGTTGGCTGACCCCAGCCCAGCTGACCCATCGCCAGGCTCCAGCCCAGCTGACCCGTTGGCTGCTCGGCCCCCGGAGGGGCGCTGCCTCTGACGTCCAGTTCGGCCCCCGGAGGGACGCTGTCCTCGACGCCGTGCCCGGCCACCAGAAGGCATCCGCCCTCGTCGCCGGCCGACTAAGGGTGTCTGCCTTCAGCCATCTCCCAGTTGCCGAGGCCCCTCTGTCTCCCAGTTGCCGAGGCCCCTCTGTCTCCCGGTTGCCGAGGCCCCTCTGTCTCCCGGTTGCCGAGGCCCCTCTGTGTCCGAGTTGCCGAGGCCCCTCTGTCTCCCTGTCCCTAGGGGTCTCTCTCTGTTCCCTGTGCCCCGAGGACTCTCTGTGTTCCCTGTGCCCCCGGGGCCCTCTGTGTTCCCTGTCCCCCCGGGGCCCATTCTGTTCCCGGTGCCTCCAGGGGTTGTTTTTTGTTCTGTATATACTTTGTTTTTGATCTTTTGGTTCCTCCTCCGTGCTTCCCTTGTTGCCCTCCCTGGGTTGTTTTCTGTTTCTTGGGTCGTCTGGGATCCGACCCTTGAGGGGGGGGTTCTGTTATGGTTTCGGTGTTTTGTTTTGCATTCTGTTCATTTCTGTTCCCTGTTGTGTTTATGTGTTCTGTATGTTTGTGTTTCGGTTTGTTCCTGTGTTTTCTGTTCCCCCTTGTGTTGTCAAGTGTCTGTGTTTAGTTGATGTCATGTTTTCTGTCTTTTTTTCTGCTTCCTGTTTTATTTTGGTAGTCTGGTTTTCTGTCTTGTCTTGTCCGGTTTGCTTCCTGAGTTTTCCCGCCTTTGTTGATTGTCCTGCCCCGCCCTGTCTCACCTGTTGTCTCACCTGTTCCTGATTTACTCATCCCCTCATGTATTTAGCCTCTGTGTTCCCTTTGTCTCTTGTTAGTTCGTCTTGTGTGCCTCCCCATGTCTGGTGTTTGCTCCTTTTGTGTTCTGTTTGCTCCTGCCGTCAGTTTCTGATTTCTTGTGTTTCCAGTCATTGTACTGCCGCTTTTTGTAAAATTAAATACCTCAGTTTGACCACCTTCTGCCTGCCTCCTCTCTGCGTTTGGGTCCAAATTCCCTGCTCCCACGTCACAAAAACTGCTGATTATTACGGACGCCGTCGCCAAACACGGACGTGCATCGTTACATGGATGTATAAAAAATAGCTCTGATGTAGTAAAGTACTATTGCCATGTTGATGTAGCTTAGTTTGATTCATTTCTTTGGGTGCTAACGTTAGCTTCAGTGTAGTGAAGGTTAATTTATTGTAGAATACTGGTAATGTTAGCTTAGCTCTCTAAACTTTCCAATAGCTTGCCCAACACTGATAATAAGCAATATAACGTGATTAACATAATGTTTGTATATATAAAAGAACAAACTAACAGTGTCTGATGGCAATTTACTGCCGAGCAGTGCTGTGAAGGAGATCACATTTCAGTAGCATTGGGAGGGTACCGGCCAAACGACGCAAAGTTCATGTGTTTTTTTGGGGTGACGAGATGATATATGCCAGTTAGTCTTTCACAAAGACAGTGCTGGATTTGACTTGACTCTATAACCTCACTGCAGGTAAAAAGTCATGGCTTAGTGGCGAATTACCGCCATCATGTAGGTTATCATGCATGGAGGGAATTAAAATTCAGCTCATCAGACATTTCCTAAAAATAAAGATTGTTGTGGTCGGGTTGGGTCAGTGGTAGAGCAGGCGCACATATACTGAGAGGTTTATGCCTCGACACAGAAGTCCAGGGTTGTGGTCCTGTTACATTTCCTGCATGTCTTCCCCCTTTCTCTCCCCTTTCTCACTTAGCTGTCCTGTCAAAAATTAAAGGCAAAAAAGCCAAAAAAAATGATCTTTAAAGAAATTAATAAAAAAAAAAATAATAAAGATTGTTCACGAGTCCCACATCTTGAGTCTGAAGTCACTGTGTTTGCGACTTAAGTGTGACTTGAGTCTAAGGCTGAATCTTATTTCTCTGTCTTACCCCTTCCCCTTACCCCTTCCCCTTAGTTTTGCGCGTTCACGTGAGTGTAACGGCTATCCTAATTCTCATTTTGATCGAGGGGTAGGACTAAGGGGAAGGGGTAGATACCCCTTAAAACCAAGCAAAGTTGCGAGTTTACTTGAAACCGAGGGGTACCCAGAATACACTGCGCAACCGGCAACAATGGCAGCCAGATCAACCAGAGAGTCCCATAAATGTTACATTTATTTTCGGCTTAAATAATTGATTTAAAAATTACGACAGTCTTGTTTTGTGCTTTACACAGTCCTGTACATATATATTTGCAACCATGTTCTTAATTGAAACGTTTTTAAAAAATCACTAGTTTGCTACGCTAACGTTACTTATTTGCACAACAGTCCCGCATTTCTCTGCCTTGAATGGACTCTATGCATGTCTACAGTTTTAACTAAACTCCATTAGCAGCGAATTTCGTTTGTCATCAGTGCATAACACTACTTGCTTTGGAGACATTGATACATGCTTTTCATTTACCGTCCTGTATCACACACGGAGGAAAGCCGGCAGCTGATCCACTTTCGGGCTGAAAACGAGCAGAAGTTTCTAAAATCAAAATATGCTGCAAAGCAACTATGGGAGTGAGTCATGCGTTCATGTTGTAGCCATTCATTGGTACTGTATTATTGTAATCATTTGTAATTCATTCCTCTTCATGCACCTGTACATTGTTTTTGGTTATGATACAGGACACTAATGAAAGAAATGGGGTTGGAGGTAAAGGTTACTGGCCAACAGGCATCAGACTGTGGTTTGGAATTTCAGAATAGTGTGTATGTTTGTGGTCTTGTGTGTCTTTTTTTGAGTTTTATGCATTTGAGTGCCTTTTTTTATGTGTGACATGTAATTTATGGTTCTAATAGTTGATAATGGTTCTGTAATATAATATATTTTTATATAATGTTTATGCCTGTTATGTTTACTTTATTGGGCAATAAAGACAGATTTTTGTTAACAAAGAAAGTGTTTCTGAACATCAATGACATTCAAAACAGTGATAACTGAAACAGATATACCACACACCATGCAGTGTGTATACAAATATTTATTGCAAACAGACCTAAGTAGTACACAGATAAGAACATCTGCATCTGCGCCACCACCACCAAAGTGAACATGAAAGAACTATAAAATATATACATGCATATGAGACTATTGTCAAAACCAACGCAATCGATATGCACACACTTGCAGACAGTATCTTGGAAGTTTGTGATCAATACTTGTCGCCTCTGGTGATGTAGCAGCCAGTTAGCGACGATGTATGATGGCGTAACTGTAACCAAGTGTTTTTCATAGGGGTATGTTTTCACCCCTAGCCCTTACCACTCTGTTTCAAGGGACAAGGGCTAGGGGTAAGACAAAGGGGTAGGGTCGAGTCCCCATTTCTACCATGAGGTCACGGTCATTTCAGCGGGACAAAAGGTAAACTGTAAGCCGGGTACAGTGCAGTTCTGTTGTTTTAATTGTGTTATAACGATTCTGATGTTTTGTGCTTGTGCAAAAATCCTTAGCCTCAACCTGGTAAACCCAGCAGTATAAAAATAAAACAAAAAAGCTAACAATCTACATGTCTTTAACATCCACTGCTGTAAATAGTTGTTTCTTTACTTTCATTTTAGAGGATTGGAATGCCAGAAAAACAGGGTCACTTTGGGGAGCGGGCTGCCTGGAGCACCTCAAAGACTGCCAAGGATAAGAGTAACAGTGCCACCCTGCGGGCATCCCAGGGTGGCACCCACAGGGAACAATCTGGAATGGGTGACATGAGCATGCTGCTCTATGACTCCGAGAAGGATGCCGAAAAAGACTCAGGATACTCAGGTGAGCAAAGGCCCATTTTGATGTGTGGCCATGAGACTGTCCTCACCTGAAAAACGCCCATGTTTTTTGTTTAAGCAGCAATTAAGACCTATATTTCCATTTATAGTGGCGGCGCCCTATAGTGGCCGCAGTAGTTATGACAGGAGCAAAGAAGGAAGAAAGGTGAAGAAGTATAAGAGCTTGCTTACACCACACCAAAATTGGAAAAATTAGCTAAGTCATTGAAACTGACAAGAAAGCCCTTCAATTAATTTATTTACTTGAGACACTTAAAGGGAAACTTCACCGATTAGCATTAAGCTTTGTATCAGTAGAAACCTGGTAGTATTTTTGAATGACCATGCTTCCCTCCCTCATGTCCCCCTAAGAGGGGAGATCTCTGTATTGTGGGTCTGGAAAAAACCCTCAGATGATACAAAATGACGATTTTTGCGTCATCTGAGGCTTTTTTGCCCAGAGGCAAAAGACTACAGCCTGTATTAGGAGCCACTTCCGCATAGCCCAAAGGGGGTTGGACTGTCGGCTTTTTCCGGAGATTGCCGAGGAAAAATCGAATCCTTAGCTTCTCAGCAGGAGCAGAAACTGTTCATCCCGACGGAAATTTTAGAACAACAATTATGTGCATTCAAACTACCACACACGTGTACCACCGGGATACATTGGAACACATCGGAGATTATTACGGATGCAATACTCCGTAAATGCCTATAAACGCCCGGAAATCCCCCTAATTTTCGTCAGTTATCGACAATTTACAGGCTGCGAACATCACGTTCGTCTGTGCCACATATTGTCGGAAACGAACCATGACGTATGTGGAGAGCCCCCGCGGAGGTGTTAATGGATCTAATTAGAATATGAATAGGAGCCTGGCCAGAGAACGTCTGGCCTGGCTGAAATTTCCTCACTCACTATTGGATGAAAAAATTTCTCGTGATTGGTTGACAGGTCTGTCACGGGTTAGGCTATTGGTCAACCTGGGCCATTATTATTATAATAATAAAATTATATATATATATATATATATATATATATATATATATATATATATATATATATATATATATATATATATATATTTATGTATTATATATATTTATTTCATATATGCTATGTTGTATATTCATGTCATGATTATCATAGTTAAAATGATTTGCCAGGAACGTGCAGTTTATTCAAAGATAGAGCTTTATGGACACAAAACACAAACGCAATCAGAAAAAAAAACTATCAGAGACATACAGCACACACAACAAATATCGCACGCTCATGAGAAGCAGCACCGTCCACCCCTAACCCGTGGCCGGCTCGGAGCTGTTCGTAACCGGCAGCATTCGGTCTAAATTCGGTCCATTTTGCAGATGTCTGTGGTGCGTTGCCCTGTATGTCTATGGTGGCGCACTTCCAAATGTCCACCTCACCCGCAGCCAGCACTGTCTCGCTTCCAGCAGCTGTAAAAGCAATCAATAAAGACAATCAGTACTGCGAGATATTTATTTATGGCCACAACACACCTATGAATGCACCTGAAAAATATTCACGTTGACCAAATGGATCTAATCTTACCCTCTTTTCTTCTCGACCGACTCCGAGCTGAACTCTTCACAGCTTCTGCCTGCGATGCCACATCTGGTTGTTTCTACCTGAAGCTCCTGCGTGCTGTCTCGTAATATGTCTTACAGGCAGCTGGAAGACAATTAAATGAGAGTAGTATGAATTAAAAACACAAGTCACAGTAAAATTAAACAAGGAAAGATGAAAAAGTATAAATTACTTACACACAATGGCGTCATGTAAATCTGGACTTGCAGACAGCTCCGAGCAAATATAGGTCACGGCCTCGTTATGAGGCGAGGTTAGTCTGTAAAAAATAAAATAAAAAACTATAGTTAAGATCGGTATCTATTTATGGAGGACTAAAAATGACAGAAGGAAAAATAAATAAATGCAGAAATATAGTGAAAATAAATACATTTTGGTAACATAAATGGCTATTTCTGTATTTTTACATGTATTTATTTATTTATTTATTTATTTATGCATTTCTATATGTATTTATTTATGTATTTATACATTTATTTATATATTTATTTATTTATATATTTATTTATTTATATATTTGTTTATTTATTTATTTATTTATTTCTACATTTATTTATTTCTGTATTTCCACATTTCTACATTTATTTATTTCTGTATTTCCACATTTCTACATTTATTTCTCTCTGTATTTCCACATTTTCACATTTCTTTTTCCCTGCGCCTGTATGCAAATTGAGTGGGAGGTGCCAACATCAGTCTGAAGAAGGATTGGTTAGAGCGATGTGATCGAATCTACTACTACTGCCTTGATTTCACTGGTACAAGGAAGCCACATAATGGTACATTAATGATAAACAACTAGATTTTCAAAACTGGAGGAATATATAACCGCCATAAACGATATTTTGAGATAAAATTGTGATAAAATAACTTCAGCATCTATCTATCACTGACCGAAAGTGACGTAACGCGAGGGAGTCTGGTCAAGTTCATGCTCAAATTACAAAGGACGTGGATGAAGAAACCGAGCTCTCCAACGTTGGCGAGCATACCTACGGTGGCTGCTGGTTCATCTAGGCTAGTACATTGGTGTTATACAATAAATCTGCTTTAGCAAACATACTTTCGACCTTGTTTTAGATTAAACATACATGTAGATTGTCTTAATTTAAGCCAGCAACGTTTTGTCTTGTGATATTCTACAACCTAAGATTTTAACGCTGAGACAGGGACTGTGGAGTCCATCTAAGCCATGGATGTATTAAGAGAAGCAAGTTAGCACTAGCACATAATCGTTTTGTTGGCTAGGTGCTTGTGCGGACATTGTGAGGCTATGGCGTCAGCGGTGGACAGCATGTATTGTCGAGAGGTGGATGCCTACTGGGCACTAGTTGAGGGTTTAGTCCCGGCCACGGACATTACCTGCCTGACGCTCCATCCCGGCTTTGATGCCTGCTGCCTCAACCCGTTCTCGCTGCAGGTAGCATACCTCAACTTCAGGCAGGAGTATGGCCCTCTCCAAGCCAACAGACCACGGTATGTTTAGATGGAGAGTAATTTATAACACTATTATATTATTATACACTTCTATTATAGTTGTCAGTTTTCTACACAAATAACAAACTGTATCAAAATAATTAATGTACATACTGTAACTACTTATATATAGCCATATTCTACTGCTCTTCATACTATTCCTCCTGCACATACAGTACACTTATCCATCTATGTGGTTCATACTGAATATCCATATTTATTCAGTTTTTCTTATAATATATTCTGTTAATACCCTGCATATGTCTATATTCTTACTATGTTACTCCTACTACATTGCACATATCTGTAAATGTTCATTACTTACACTTGGTTATACATACTTGATTTTTTTCCCGCTTCTGGTTGGACGCAAACTGCATTTTGTTGTCTTTGTACTTGTACTCTGCACAATGACAATAAAGTATAATCTAATCTAATCTAATGTGCATTATTGATGCTGAGGGATTAGCAGATTTTTAAACTCTGATGTGCATACATACATTTATGGAATAGAATAACTGAAAATGTTACATCAAATAAGTCTATCACTCTTGATCATATTGACTATGTTAACAGGATTATCAATATCAACATTGCACCCCTATCATTCTCTAGGCAATTCCGATACACAGCCTACAGGCAGGTGGTCCGAGACATATGGGTTTCTGGGCAGGGAGATCAGGAAGGCAATACCAGCTTATGTTGTGGCCGCAATCAGGAGGCAGTTTCCAGAGGAAGGGAGGCAATCAATAAATATATTTTGTTTTCACAAAATGAACACAATCACAAAGTGTCTTGGTGTATAAAATGTATTCATAATTTCACTGATAGTAACTATGCGTGTTGGGCAAGTTACTTCCAAAATGTAGTTCATTATAGATTACTAGTTACTGTCATTTCAGAGTAATTAGTTATATTACAATATTACTGTCTCTGAATTGTAATGCTTTACACTACTTTTGCATTACTTTTAGAAGTTTGACTTGGCAGGTAGCTTGTAAATTTCACCACCAGATCAATAAAGTCTCATCTTTATCAACTTTAATACATCATAACAAGAGTTATCTCAAGACACTTTACAAATAGAGTAGGTCTAGACCATACTATAATTTACAGGGACCCAACAATTCTAGTAATTCCCCCAAGAGCAAGCATTCAGTGTGACAGTGGTGAGGAAAACCTCCCTCTCAGGAAGAAACCTGGGACAGACCCAGGCTCTTGGTAGGCGGTGTCTGACGGTGCCGGTTGGGGGTGTGATGAACAGTGGCAATAATAGTCACAATAAAGATAATTGAACTACGACTATAAATAGTAGTTGCAGTAGTTCATGGTGTAGCAGGGCGTTACAGGACGTAGCAGGGAACTGCACGGCGTAGCAGGGTGTAGCAGGACCACGGCGACAGCTGCAGCCATGATTTAGGGGCCACCCTAGTCCAAGGACAACTGCTAGGCGAGAAAAAGAGTTGCACAACATCACATAGTCAGTGGTCACAACACATGCACAACCTAATACAGTCCAGTATGAAATGTCTTCTTCCTACCATTAGAAGTAATTTGTAAATGTTTATGTGTCATATAAAGCTAATGATAGATACAAGTTACACTACCTGATGAGCTTTGCAGACATGTGATGTTGCACTGTGACCCACGATGAAGCACTAAGGCCGGTTACACACTGCACACGTCCGCGAGCGTGTCAGCCGCGTGGCGTGTCCGTTTATATTTCAGCTCCCATGTTAACAGGTTAGAGCTTACACACTGCCGGCGTGAGACGCGTGCCTGCTAGAAATAGAACCGACGCCTATTTTTCACGCGAGCGTGTTGGAAGCGTTTCCAGGCAAAATAGAATAGGAAAATATGTTTACATGTAGGGTTGGGTATCGTTTGGTTTTTTTCGGTTCCGGTGCTAAATCGATACTTTTAAAACGGTGCCGGTGCCTAAACGGTGCCTGAACCGGTACTTTTCAATAAAGTTAAAAAAAAAAGAAGAAGAAAAAAAATAAGGGTAGTAAACAACAGTTAGTGACTTGTTTATTGCTAAGGCCATGGTCAAAATTAAAGATTTAATAATAATGTAATAACTATAACAATAACAATAACTTATTTCACCAGTTAATTGCTGTTGAACCCCAGATGGGAAAAGGGTATTTTACAATTACTGTGAATGCACCACGAGGCTACCTGTTTTAAGTGAATCTGTGTTGTTTAATTCCGACAATGGCAGCTGCAAGTGAACGCACCGTCTGTGTTGTTTAATTCCGACCATATAAACATCATACTGTATATCTATGAATTGCGACAACGGCAGCTGCTGCTGCGCTGCAGTGCAGACTGTTACATCTCGCTGTTGAAGTCCTCCACAGTGAAATACAGTCACACTTTACACTGTTTAACGTTAGCTGTCAGCATTTTAACCGTGATTAATCCAGCTGCTAGCTAAAGGTAGGCTAACGTTACATGCTGTCAGGTGTAGTCGAGGACCGAAATGAGGCACCGAAACTTTCGTTCTTATTCGGTCTCGTTACTACCGTTTACGTCGGCACCGGTTCCCTATTGGCACCGAGTTTCGGTACCCAACCCTATTTACATGTCATTTAGACACGAATGCATATTAATAAATGACATCTTGATGTTTGAAAGTCCAGGTTTTGACATCTATGTAGATATAAATGTAATACAAAATTTCAGAGAAAATATTTTCAAATGTTGCACTGGTCATACAGAACGAAATATTCTGTAACATATTTTGCAGTCAATACTGCCGACGTTGTCTTGCTTTAATCAAATCAGTAGGCTATATATAAAGGGTAGTAGGATAGGCTACGATAACAACGTGAGTGACGGTCCAACATCAGATGTATAGGCTATTTACAGCTACACAGACAGGCCACTTACCCATTTTTCAGAGTATGAATCTGTCGGCACTATGTCCCGAGATCAGCCCTCCCTGTATCCAAGCCCCCAGGAGGAGCGCTATGTCTATATGCCAACATGGGCTTAGCGGATAACGGTGGTACTGCACCCCATGGCCCAGAAAGACTTTTCACATAGACAATGCATGGCGAAAGAAACGTCTATATTTCGAGCATGAACGAGCATGTTGCTACCGGTTGCTAAGACAACACAAACAAATTGTTGCTAGTGCGCGTGTCCATCGTGACGTCATGGGCCAAGAATGCGGAAGAGCCGAGCTCCATGTTGTCTTAATGCGCTTTTGAGCACTCTCATTGGAACGTACGGGGCTTCCCGCCGATCACTGTATCCAGTTCTCTTAATACATCCATACCTGTATCTAGCAGTAGGAGCAGCGCCGCGTCAGACACGCTTCTGGTGTGTAGGACACAGAAAAATCCACGCAGCTGTCACGCAGCTGAGACGCAACAGAAACGGCACGCTCGCGAGACGCGTGCAGTGTGTAACCGGCCTAATGGTCCAGGATCCTGTAGAGAGAAGCCCTCTGTTAGGTGCATCTATCGGATCCCTTCATTACTGGCTGCACTCTCTGCCAAAATCTGAAAAACACAGAGGTTCAAAATCACTCACAAAAATAGGATACAAGCTTAGTTACCAACTGGATCAGTAATAATAAATAGAGAAATAAAACCAAAGTAGCTCTGAAGTGTCAAAACCTCTAGTGGCAAAATCTAGGAGATTTCAGCATATTGATTAATATATCAATATACCTATAAATTACCAGAGAGTAGCCTACTGGGATACAAAATCGATACGAAATGCAGGGGAAACTGGAGTTTTGGGCTAGCTAGCTGCCTGCCGACAGCTCATAGCTAGCTTAATAAAATGCGGGGAAAACGGGGGTGTTTGTGCTAGCTAGCTACCTGCCAACAGCTCATAGCTAGCTAGCTTAATAAAATGCGGGGGAAACAGGGGTGTTTGGGCTAGCTAGCTGCCAACAGCTCATAACTATCTTAATAAAATGTGGGGGAAACGGGGGTGTTTGTGCTAGCTAGCTGCCTGCCAACAGCTCATAGCTAGCTAGCTTAATAAAATGTGGGGAAAACGGGGGTGTTTGGGCTAGCTAGCTGCCAACAGCAATGCAAACTTAATGCAAACTGCATTGATGTCAAGGCAGACAATTACGAAAACCTGTTCTAAAGCTCAGTCTCTCCCTCTCTCTGTATACTGAAGCCCTGATGCTGGATGGAATGATTTCAGACGCAATTTTAGCTAGCTACTCCTGTCATCAAATAATCAGCTACCAAATGTTTGCTAATGCAATAGCCAAGTTAACATGTATGTTACTAGTTACATGGTGGATTTCCCAATACATACACGCTCAAATCACTTCTTTATTCTGAATTTATCAGACTAAAACATTACGAAATCAGCCAAATTAAGAGTTACAAGAATTAAAAGTAAGACTTACTCTGCTAAGAGCTCTTTTTCGGTGCATGGAATTTCTGGAAGTTGGTCCTCCAGTCTTGCCCGCTCCAGATTCAGGTGAAAGCCTGGATGGTGGTGGGCTTGATTCCATCGAGTGCACCGAGGGAACAGCATCGGTACCAGTCTCACATAAAATCCCATCCGAGACTCCAACAAATCTCCAGGTCTATAACTCTCCGGTGTGAAATGAATGCCACAAACGACCGAGTGTGTGGTGACAGACAGTGAAGTCTGCTCACTTCACCTGCACAAAACGCACCCAAAAACGAAAAACCTTGCTTTTCCTACAAGGAAAATGATGTACATGATTTCCTGACAGACTGGACTTTGTGCAACTAGCACAAGCACAATAATTTACCATTATGACTTACATAAACATACATAAACTTCCTCTATGTCTTGCTCTTTCTCACCACTGTAGAGTGACCCCACAGTCACATTAGCTACAAGAGACCGAGACAAAGCGACGGATGGATCGTTTGCTTCTGTCTGGTTAGCGACACGGCCCCCAGCTAACCAATCCTTCTTCAGACTGATGTTGGCACCCCCCACTCAATTAGCATACAAGCGCAGGGAAAAAGAAATGTGGAAATGTGGAAATACAGAAAGAAAGAAATGTAGAAATACAGAAATAAATAAATGTAGAAATGTGGAAATACAGAAATAAATAAACGTATAAATAAATAAATATATAAATAACTAAATAAACAAATATATAAATAAATAAATATATAAATAAATGTATAAATACATAAATAAATACATATAGAAATGCATAAATAAATAAATAAATACATGTAAAAAATACAGAAATAGCCATTTATGTTACCAAAATGTATTTATTTTCACTATATTTCTGCATTTATTTGTTTATTTCTACTTTTATTTATTTATTTATTTTTCCTTCTGTCATTTTTAGTCCTCCATATCTATTAACGTATATCTATGTCCTTATACAGAAGAGTTAATGAAGTTCATTCAATGAAAGCATATTCTTTAAATCTTACCCTTGCCCAAGTTCGTAGCGCATGCTACAGTTTGTCTCAGAGTTGTGAAGACGGTGTACTGCTTTCTGTAAATTACGAGATAAAAAAAATACACTTTTATAAAGCAACATCACCCGCTCAGCTCTGTAATGAATGGCGCTGAAAGCAGCCACAGCTCTGTGCTGCTTGCGTTTAAACTTGGTGGGGTTTAAAACATTACTGCCAAGTCTAAGTAGCCTGTTTAACATCCAAAGACAGTCATTGTACGATCAAGAGTTAATAAACAGTACATACAAGCTCGCTGTTTCATTAATAATCATATACTTACGTTGACTTCTTCTTTTCTCTTTGGAGCCCCGGAGGTGATATGGAGGAGAGAAAAAAACGCTCCAAACGTCATGAACAACTCCTGTGTGTTTCCGAGTGAAGTTTGACAGAGTGTACCGACAACTCTTTTACCATTTGGCCTGAAATATTCCCATATTTCGATAGTTTTTGCTCCAACTCTCAGACTCATCTCCCATGTCCCGCCGATTTTTTTCAAATGGAAGCAGTGAGGGCGAGGGTAGGGGGCGGGGCAGTATGATAGAGAGAGACCGTGGAGCAGATTAACCAGCAGGGCGCGAACAGCGCACACACTGGTATGGAGGTGAATTACAGTGAGTTATAATGGATTACTGGGAAAGCTTAATAGGACAATTGAAGTCTGGATTATGAGGCCATTTCAGCAGAGCCAACAGCTTCACATACCATGGACATGTGAATATGGTGCTGAATTTGCCAGTATTTTAAGAAGACAAATGGTTGGGACCTTGTCATGCAATGACAAACCTGATATGCTTTATGTGAAGCACAGTGTTTTGGTGTCAGCAGAAAGAATTCTCTTAGAAAACTGTACAGTGGAGCCTCTGTCTCCATTCCACCAGACAATGTTGGATGAGCAAGACCAAAGACTGTAGTAATGTCACTATGCACAGTGGTTGAGCTCGAGGCGACTGAGAATGAATCATGGAATGCACATTTTACCTTTGTGGCAAAGCCTGTAAAACTAATTGTTGAAATAAATTATTTTGTGTATCTTTTTTACATAACATTGGTCATTGCTAATGACATACAAAGTAATTAATCTAGCATACTTTCATTAAATAAATCAATTCAAGCTAAAATTGAAGAGTCTACAATTAGGCTGTACTGTGTCTGATCTATTTTAAGAGATTTTCTTAAAATTAAGTTAATACCTTTTAGAAAAAGGTCACCTGGGGAAAAACTCCCCCTGCTGCTACCATGATTTGCATTTGTATAGCTCACAGCATTTTCATTTACATGTGAAAGCCTCACCTAGAATTAGAGGGAGGGGGGGTCATGGGGGGACAACTGCCAAGCAAGGCCCACGTCAATTTCCGACAATTTTCGGCAGTTTTCGGTGTTGCCTGTAAATTGCCGTGTGCAGTCGTAAACCTGAAGTTCCACGACAATCTACAGTGCCGCATACTGACGAAAATCCCACTTTTCATGCAGTGTCATACAGCAGCAAAGCAAGTGCATTCTGGGATTTGGTGTCTTTCATCCATATGAGCCAAAAACACATTTTCTGGCTTATCTCGGCCTAGAAGGCACCAATTTCAATTTTCTTTTCACATTTCTACTACATAAGTGACCCAATTTAAAGATATATTCAGCTTTCCAGCGGTGAAATTTCCCTTTAAGTTAATTTGAGATTGCCCTTTTTATTTCTTTTATAATTTTTTATTTATAATTTTAATGTATATGCTCCTAGGTGTTGTTGTTTCTATTCTTTTCCTGAGGCAAAAGCTCTGTTTTTTTAAGTGAATTTGTTAAAGGTATTGTGGAGGATTTTCTTTTTCCGGGTGGATCATCAAAATAATTGGTCCTCCTAGTTGTCAATCATTCTGGTGATATGTATACGTAAGGCCGTTGTACGTGCACGTCCCTAGGTAGTTTTCGCTTTCTGCGCATGAGCACTTTCAGGTGTATATGTGTGGTGAGCTACGGTTTCAGCCGTTCATGGAAGCTCGCCGTTCTCAAGACAAGAGTGTTTTTGGGAGACCATTTCACACGCTGGCGTGCGCTAAAAGCACAGGTTGGGCTTCGCACTGATGCCTCAGTCGCAAAGTTTCTACTCGACAGGTAAAGTTTGGCATGCTATTTGGAGAAATCCTTTTAAAATCACTGCTACTAAAAGTTGATGTAGCTAAGCTATGATTAGCGATGCTAGCCCTGGCACAAGTCACGCACCGCGCACACACGGTAAACATCTCAATTTGTGAAAAAGTGCAAATCTTCTTTTGGAAAGTAGGCTTGTATGAGCCATGCCGACAGCAACTTGTAAACAGTGCACTCTCGTGCACACGTTTAATAGGCGTTCCCTCTCGGGAGCAGGCAGAGGGTTGCGCATGTGCATTTTTTCAAAAAGTACAGAGGGCGGTTCTTTTCTAAAATTCGGGAAAATCCTCCACAATACCTTTAATGTGCCTTGTTTGTTTGTGTAGCTGTATTCTCAATTAAGAAGTGAAAAAAAAAACAATTCACTTCTAATTCATGTGTTACTCTTGTTATTTCCTTCTTCCAAAACAGCCAGGAGTTGAGTTTTCATTCAAACTAAAGATAAGACTTTATTATGCCCACACTGGGGAAATTTCCTTGTCACAGCAGCTCAGCTCAAAAGAAAAATTCACATACATCAGAATAACACAAATACACATTAAATAGACATTGGAAAAATATACAATATATAAAAAGTATTACAAGAAATAGAAGAGAAAAAAATAGAATTAGTTCTAATAATAATAATAGTAATAATATTTACACTATAGACACCTTTATATAAACAGATAGTATACTGTATATACACAGATATACAGATGAGATAAGGTGCGGATGAAGAGAAATGCCATATTGTACATTAGGAGGTGACACAGAGTAATAAATAAATAAATATGCATAGTGCAGAATATAGTGAAGTGATGGAGTCTGACTGCTGCTGGAATAAAGGACCTGCAGTAGCGCTCCTGCCTTCCCTGAGGGTGCAACAGTCTGCTGCTGAAGGAGCTGCTCAGAGAACTCACAGTCTCATGCAGGAGGTGAGAGGTGTTGCCCATGATTGATGCCAACTTGGCTGACATCCTCCTCTCCCCCAGGTTTCCAGAGGGCAGACCAGTACAGAGCTAGCCCTCTTTACCAGTTTGTTGAGTCTTTTCCTGTCCCTCTCTGTGCTCCCAGCTCCCCAGCAGGCTACTGCATAAAAGATTGCAGACCACCACAGTGTCATAAAATGTTTTTAACAGAGTCCTGCACACACTTAAGGACCTCAGCCTCCTCAGCAGGTGGAGACGGCTTTGGCCCTTGTTGTACTGGACGTCTGTGTTTTTGGACCAGTCCAGTTTATTGTTAGGGTGAACACCCAGGTATTTGTATGTCTCCACCATTTTGATGTCAACACCCTGGATGCTCACTGAAGTAGTGACGGGCGGCCTCCTGCGGAAGTCAACCACCATCTCCTTTGTCTTGCTGGTGTTGATACCCGCCTAACAATGGCAGTATCATCAGAGAACTTCTGCATGTTACAGCTGCTTGTGTTGTACCTTATGACTGGTGTGATAACTGCATGCCATATTAATCAGAGCACACAAGGCACAATTGCCTTCTAAGTTACCACATTGCAAAGGCTATTTCCGACGCAGTCAGTCCAAATAAAACACACCGGGGCTACATTCACTTCCAGCTACCTTCACGGAGAACCATGATGCAGAACAGCATCACCGATCTGTTTTAACCGAATATTCTCTGTCCAGCTCAGCTAAAAACACCGGATCTGCAGCATGTTACCGAGACGATCACTAACAAGCCTGTTTGGAACTGGTAGGCTACCGACAACGTGATCTTCACCTGTTCAACTGACTCACGGCGGGGGGCTGCTGATTCACCTGTGAGGTGAATAGAGGAAACACTCTACCAAGAAAACTTTGGTGTTAATTTAAACAAACAAGAAAATCTGATGTATGAAACTGCCAAATAAATTAATTTACAATTGAAGGTGCCAGAACGCTGTTCCGGATCATTCTGGCCCACTTTAACCCTAAGTATTGGTGCCAAACTGCGACCATTTCGCAACGTTAACAACGTATTTAAAACTGCCGCCGTTACGTTCTCTGGTTTAGATATAAAGCTGTATTACCTGCCACCACTAGGGCCACTAATTTATGAAATGTTCCTGTGGGTTGTATTAGAGGGGAGGAACAAACGGCCGATATCGTCATATGGTTTGGAGAACTTGTTGGTGGACACAGACTCCATGAATACTTTTCTTTCAGAATTTACTTTACTCACATTTATTCACTTTAAAAGTATTCACAGAAACATAATACTTGATTTTATATATATATATATATATATATATATATATATATATATATATATATATATATATGTATATGTATATATATATATATATATATATATATATATATATATATATATATATATATATGTATATATATATATATATATAGTTATATCAAACTGGGGGAGTGAGAGTGCTTCACTGGAGCAGTTGGGGGTTAAGCCTTGTTCACCTCATCAGTGGTAATGATGCCTCTCTGCCATTGAGAATTGAGAGAGCTGCCATTTTACTTTCCCTGCACAGATTTATGTAGTTGGTCTAGGGATTCTTCTAGTGGCCACATAGCCCAGGCTCCTCCTCTGAGCTTAAGGCCATCACTGTTCATGATCAGTCTTTTTTTCTGTGAATTTACCAAGTGTATACTAGCAAATTACACATTTTCTATGTTTTCTTCAGAGTTGTATTTAAGTCAGGGTGGTAAAGCATTGGAATCAAACATTCTCAACCTATTGATACCATGACTGTATGAAGAGAACCTCACTGATCTCCCAGTTATGATGTTAACAATTCCTTTCCATGGGAAAACAATGCAAAAAAGATCTGTGTATTTGTGTTTGTATCCTCTCTATCTTCTCTTACTCTTGGTTCCCCCTCTCCCCCAGAGGCTGGTTCAGACTCTGTGCAGACTGATGTAGATGACCAGTGCAGCAGTGTGAGCAAACCTCACAGGGAAAGCAGCAAAAGCTTGAACAACAACACCAGTGTGAATACTGCAGGCCACAATATGCCTCCTTATGAGGAGCTCACCCCCTGTTACGTCATCAAAAACCTGGTGGTCAAGCCGGTGAGAAATTCAGTTATATAACAACTTGCTTTTTCTACTTTGTTGCATCATAAACAAATATTAAAATACAATGTATCAAGGAATGGTTAATTCTGTTTGGACGTATATTCAGTCACCAGCCAGTACTTTTTTTTAAAGTGTATCTTAATAGTGTATTTTTATTAATTGTTGACAGATCAACAGTAATTCTCTTTTTAATTGGTATTTTTTAACAAATAGGCATCAGAATCTTTTTTGAAAGCCACTATATATACTATGTATAACTACTGTAGAATAAGAAATGTCATTTCAAAATATGGAGTTAATAACTACTTAACTTTAGGGATGGCGAAAACTAAAAATTTTCTTGACCGGTCACCGAGCCTCATTAATCGGTTAAAACCAGTTAACCGTTTAGTTTAAAATATGCTACGCTATTTGAAATAACAGCCATATCGAGCCGCGCCTGCAATTTCTCAACTCTGTCGCATCTCTCACACACACACACACACACACACACACACACACACACACACACACACACACACACACACACACACACACACACACACACGGCACCGCTCTTCCACTCAGTCACGTTTTTTTTTTTTTGCGAAACAAGTCCCGCAAATGCAGCGCAGAGGAGCTTGTATGTAATCGGAGGACAAATGGTAGAGCTTCGTTCGGGCCCAAAAAATCAAGCCCGACCCCGCCCGAGCACGTTGTGTCCGAGCCCGGCCCGACACATTAACTGGAATTATGAGCCCGAGCCCGATTTCAACCCAACACCTTTTAAATCCGTGGGCCGTCATAACTGACGTTCTCAACTACAATTCAGAGTTGTTTGAACTGCAGAAATCTGTTTAGAATTATCTTAATGAATAATGCAACAGGAGCGAAGCATGTAAACTGCGCTGTTTGTTTATTCAGAATGGAACGGATCGCAAATGGATCTGAATAAAGAAACGTAAAAAACTCAACGTATTTCTCTGGGAGGGCTTGCCCACTTGCCTCGCCCTCAGGGGGAGCCTATGCTTGGAGAAGTAACAAAAGAGGACGTTGAAGGCGGACTATCATCTTTTCTGCCACGGCGAGCCTGCTTCATGTGTCTGTTCAAGTCTCCGTTTTATTTCCTGTCATAGGCGAACAGCGGCCGCACTTAATGCACTCAACAAAGCCGACACATATGTTGTCACTTCCCAAGACTTGTTTAAAATGGTTTCATACCTCCGACCAGGGACGTCACTAGGATTGAAAGAAAGGGGGGGCTTAGCCCCCAGGGTATGTGTAACTTGTGTTGGCAAAATCTTTGCACTCACATCTTTCGTTACTGTATTAGAGCTACACATGTCAACCACCAGTCAAGAAACCAAGATGTTAACAAGTCAAACGTGACAGACATATCCTCTTCTTCCATTTCTACTCAGTTCCTTCTGTCTTATCCTTTAAGATAAAACTAAACCCTAATGCTAATTTCATGACTTCGAAATGCAAAGTGGTCACATGAAACAACATCCAAAATGTCCAAAAACTGACAGAGGCCAAATAGCTAATAAGGCCCCTTTTGCACGAAGGGAAGACGCAGATATTTTCCTGCGGTTTGGCCTCTCATTTACACGAAAACCCTGTTTTTATCACAGAAAACGATTATTTCTAAAAACTCCGGCCAAAGTGGAGATTTCCTCCACTCCACCATAACGCCGGTTATGTGCAGAGGTGGGTAGTAACGAGTTACATTTACTCCGTTACATTTACTTGAGTAAGTTTTTGAAAAAAATGATACTTCTAGGAGTAGTTTTAAATCACTATACTTTTTACTTTTACTTGAGTAGATTTGTGAAGAAGAAACTGTACTCTTACTCCGCTACATTAGGCTACAATGAGCTCGTTACTTTTCTTTTTACCTCTTTGGTATTCTACGAGTCATTGTTTTTATCCCCCCCGCGTACGCCTCATTTTAATGTTTTATTTTGACAGAGAGAGAGACTTCCGCTAAAGCCTCTACCACGTGACTGTGTTTCACCCAATCAAACGTAGTTGTGGAGTCTCGTCACCTTCCTCAAACCTAGCAGCGGGATGGGTTAGCTTTTACAGTCGCAGCAAAACAAAAATGGCAATGTCAGAAACGTCACAGACGAGGAGGAACCGCGCCCTGTACTACGAAGCAAGATCAACATGCCCTGGATTTATTTCAGTTACCCGGCTTCACCTAACCTAACCACCGCGGTCCCGCATAAACTGTGTCATGACGCTGGTTATCAACTAGTTCAACCAACCCAGGGTTTCCCAATCCAGCGGCGCGTGTTCACATAAAAGAGGTGATGTTTGCACAACATGACCAACAATAGCCACATATTTTACATAAGAAGAGAAAACTATAATTCTACATAAAAATGAAAACATACATGGTTTTACATGCAAAACGCAATACAGTCGCTGCTTCCTAAAACGGGAAGGAAAGCTGGCAAAAAAAAAAAAAAATTGCCGACGCTGTAGATGCGCACAACTCGTATCAATATCACTTCCCCACCAGTCAGGCACAAGATCTGACCATAATTACACTTGTACTTTCCATAAACTGTCGTTGCTTTAGCCTTTTATTTCAGTTGCAACCATGGCAGTGAGAGCAAATAAAAAATATAGAAAACATAAAACCGCTGTGCGCATTACACACGGCAAATATACCCATCAGGGAATGTTAACGGGGCTGTCGGTCTCTAAATATTTTTTCTATGAGCACACCCCTCTCTTTTTCTCTCTCCCCCTCTCTCTCTCTCTCTCCGCGCACCGAGCTCCACCTGATCTTCTAAGAACGGTGAAGCCGTTATCAGTGGAGTATTGATTGGTCAGTAGGCGTGCTTTTACACCGGTTGATCTCTGCTCCCGACCAGGTTAGGCGTCCAGCATAAGTTACCACGGCGATTGAACCCGATAACAAGTGATCCACCTTTGTGAATGAAAGCATGTTTACCTTAGTAAAAGTACCAAACAGCAGCTACATTACCTTGTTCTAGTTCTGCCTGCAGGGCCTGGTAAAATAAGTGTAAAGGTTTGGAAATGTGTGTTACTTGTGCTTATTTATTTTTTATGTATTATTATTTTATTGATATTATTTTTTAAGTACTTGAATTTACCTGGATTATTTTAATTTAAGCTATTTTATAATTAATTAATTAATTTAAATTAATTTAATTGATTGGATGAACTATAATTTGTCTAAATATGATTATTTTGTATTTTTTGTCCGTCTGATTGAATGCTTATGTTAAAAAATAAATCAGACGTTACTCAACAGTTACTCAGTACTTGAGTAGTTTTTTCACCAAGTACTTTTTTACTCTTACTCAAGTAATTATTTGGATGACTACTTTTTACTTTTACTTGAGTCATATTATTCTGAAGTAACAGTACTTTTACTTGAGTACAATTTTTGGCTACTCTACCCACCTCTGGTTATGTGTTGCCGTGTCAACTGGGAGAAACAGGGGTTTAGGTTCTCAAACGTCACATCATGCGCCAGAAAATGCTTAAGGTCATGTAGCTAAGCGCCCTATGTTTACAGTTTGTTTGGCTACTGATCATCGTAAATCAGGATTATCATGGATGCTGTTAAGGTGCTACTAATTTTTACTTTTGTGCAAACTCTTTTGGCCTGTGTGCATTTGCAACAACTGCTCTACTATATGGAGGAGCAGAGGCGAAGGAGTGCACGGAGGTCAGCATTTTTACTGCAGCTTTCCCTTCCAAGACGTAGGTGCATGGCCTGCCAACGTCGCCGCCGCCGGTTTTGGATCCGACCTGGGCGAACCGCGGTCTGGTGGGAAAACTTCAAGAAAGAAGTCGTTCTCCCGGAGGAGTGGCATGAGAACTTCCGAATGTCACGGTCATCCCTACTGTCGCTTTCGGAGTTACTGCGTCCCACCATAGAAGGTCAGACTACTGTTATGCAGTCGCCAGTCAGTGTTGAGAAAAAAGTTACCCTCACCCTGTACTATTTGGCTGATGAAGGTAGACCTCGTAAAACGGCAAACGCATTCGGTCTGTCTAGATCGGCTGTTTCAATAATAATCAGAAAGGTTTGTAGAGCGATTACTGTCCACTTGGGTCCAAAATATATAACACTGCCGAAAACCGAAGCGGCTGTCCAGCAACTTGTGCAGGGATTTGAAGCTCATCATGGCCTCCCTCAGTGCCTAGGTGCTGTGGATGGGACGCATGTAGAGATAAAGCAACCACCAGCCAATTCCACTGATTACATCAATAGGAAAGGGAGGTTTACCTTAAACATTCAAGCCACCTGCGATTATAAATATGCCTTCATGGACGTGGTAGTGAAATGGCCTGGGAGCGTGCACGACGCCCGTATTTTTGCCAACTCCACACTAAACACATCCTTGAAAGATGGAAGCATCCCGCACTGTCCAAGGCAAATCATTGAAGATGAAGAGCCCATACCGGTTTACATACTAGGCGACCCAGCATATCCACTGCTCCCATATCTTATGAAGGAATATGTTAATGGAGGAAGCACTCCCCCGGAGCAGTACTTTGGACTATCTTTGTGCCGAGCAAGGATGGTGATAGAATGTGCGTTTGGGAGACTAAAAGCCCGATTCGGAGCCCTGAGAAGGCCAATGGACATTACATACATTTCAAGGTGTTAAGCATTTAAATTTATATAATATTAAAGCAAATATATTTAAAGTTTTCTGTTCTTTACATTGTACATGTTTACAAGTCACTTGGATGTAATGTATTGACATTGCCAAGTGTAAATGTTAGTTGTTTGGTAGAATACCATTATTCACATAAAGAATAAGAAATTCTAAATGGTCCTGTGTGAACGCTTTCTATAATAGGTTGATCTGGTTTGACCCATATTGAATAAACATAGAGACACGTCTTCATTTTTCAGACATTTTACTTCTGAAGAGATAACACTTGACAGACACAAAATCAAATTGCCTGTTTGTCATTAATCCAGAAAATCAAATAAGTGGCATCTGTAGTGCAAATTGTCAAATAATAAATAATCACATATTTCGAGTAAACTGAAACTTAAAGAGGAATTCACAAATTGACAAAAGTAGTGCATATAAGCTGCCTCTTCAGTACTGCTGTTGAAGGAATAGGCACTTTTCAAGTAAAAAAAACACTTAACTTAAGGCTACCTATATAGAACCCATTTTTAAACTCTTGGTACAACAATATTGGAACTGCTCAGGGTAACATTTCACACTAAAAAAGAACAAGTCCCCAAAATACAGTACCGATTGGCAAAAACTTTTTTTTACAAATCACAATTGCACACATCAATTGAAAATTTTTATATCTCAATATCGCTAATCTTCCTTAAGGGCTTGGGTATATGAAAACTGACCCTGCATGCCCTCAACAGGTGTGCGTGTCAAATCAGTCATGTTGATGGTGCTGAGTGGCACTGCATTGGGTGGTCTGTTGTCAGCTGATGAGCTGGGTGGGAATGAATGCTGAATTGGTGCTGAATTTGGGAAATAGGAGTGTGTGTATACTGGTGGAGTGTGTGCATGTACTGGTCCATAAGGACCTCTTCCCTCAAATGGGATATTGTAATGTGGCGGTGGCTGCACAACTTGACGCAGGAGAGCAAACCCATCTGCAATTGATGATGTTAGCCTATCCAGGGTATTTGTTATTTTAGAGAAATTCTCGGATGCCTGCTTTTCTGAGGTCTCAATAATTTCCACGAGTTGCTTCTTGACATTTCTGTCATACTCAATGGCATTCAACCACTGGGCATCAGCGGGTAGTTTCCTCTTTAACCGTTCATGCTGGTGTCCCTTCAGTTTAGCCTTTACAGAGTACACCAAAGAAAATTTATTAAAACATGCCCATTTACAGAAGTGAACCTATCCACAAATAATCACATTTGATATTACCATGATTAATGATGGCCTATATTTCCCTCAGCATTATCAATCTATGAACAAGTACTTAACACTAAACTATTCTGATAAAGTATGATCTTAAATTTCACAGATACATACACATTCATTGAAACAAAGCTAACAATACATACACTACAATGATATGACAATAAATACATACCTGTAGCTGTTCTCTCCTCTGCTTCACTGTGGGGGTGATGGCCACATTGCCATCAACATCTTGAACATCTGCTTCAGACTCGGCGTCCAAGACTTCCACGAAGGACGAAGATGATGTGGCGGGGGAAGGAGCGACGGAATCCTCCAGTTCGTCGGTCTCGATGCCGGAGGCGATGGTCGTAGTGGCTGGGGAACCACCCCAAACCTGCTCGCACAGTTCGAAGTAGAGGAGCACCACTCTTCCGTGGCCGCTCCTGCGTCCAGTGTCCACTGAATTTCTGTATTTCCCTCTTATTGCCTTAAGTTTCGTTGTCAGATTGGCTCGTGTTATCTCCTCCTTCACATGAGGAAAGTCCTGGTTGGTCTCGGACGGGTATTGCTCCAAGAATTGGGCCAACATGTCGACATATTTGGACTGGCAAAATGTCCCAGTCGACATTGTCTTGGGCTTTACTTGCCTTGTAGTCTAACGCTACACGAAAGAGTAACTCAACTTCGCTGTCTGTCCACACAAACGAACCTTGCGCCATGTTTGCTGTTTTGAAAGGAACAGGAAGTCGCTGGTCTTATTCGTTGGTGTCGATTTTGAGGATTTTGATTGTATGCCTTTATTCCTTTCCCTATACTGCCGCCCATAGGTTTGGCATAGTTACAGTTATTACTTATGCGGGTTCATGTAAATGACAAGTTTTTTGAAAACGATGTTGTGTGCACGATGTTATTATTGAAAACGGAGGGGGGGAAATATTCGTTTCTCTAAATACCCGGCTATGTGTAAATGTGGCCTAAGTTGGTAAGTTAAACAAATATGAAAAATAGCAGTACAAGAAAAAGAATAGGCATCACTGCATACTTTATCATGTAAGATATTAATACGGATCCTATTTAAAGTGGCTACTGTCTAAATACAATAACCTGATGGCGGAAGGAATAAAATATTTGGAGTAATGATTACTGTATATACTGTATTGACTGTATGTAGGACTGCTTTCATTTCCTTTTCAGATGTGTATCAGTGGGGTAATAATATGTAGTCTACTACACATTAGTCTACTACACAGTAGTAGACTACATGTTACGGTGCGTACTGCACCGCGAACTCAGAACAGCGAAGTATGTGACAAATTCTAAAGTTACAGATTAGCCTATTTGTTTCTTTATAATAGGCATACATAAATCACATGCCAAATCACTACTGGTTAAAACATTAATGAATAGGGGCGGCCTCAGTAAGAGCGTTCTCCCCATGTAGGCTAGGCTGCGTGGCCCGGATTTGAATCCGACCTGCGGCCCTTTGCTGCTTGTCATTCCCTCTCTTTCTCTCCCCCTTTCCTGTCTATCCACTGTCACTATTAAATAAAAAATAATCAAAAAAAGAAGTTTGCCTTTCCAGTTCAATAAACCAAGTACTGCCTGACTCACCCATCACAAGACAATGTTACAATGAATTATATCATACCAAAGCATTGTATGGCTCAAGACTATGGCAATATAGTATTCAATAAAAAGCACCCAAGCAGAAAGCACAATAGTAATTCTGAAACGTGATTGACTGAAGATACAACAATGCCATCGCACAACACAGCTGAGTGCAGGTTGCAAAAATAACAGTCACTTAGTCAGCTGCTACTTCACAAACTGCAAAAGCCAACATATACTGCACTTGACCACTAAGTCTCACACAGGCCTATAGCAGCATCACAAAATTATGTAAAATACGTCTGATAGCATATCCACTGCTACCATATCTTATGAAGGAATATGTTAATGGAGGAAGCACTCCCCCGGAGCAGTACTTTGGACTATCTTTGTGCCGAGCAAGGATGGTGATAGAATGTGCGTTTGGGAGACTAAAAGCCCGGTTCGGAGCCCTGAGAAGGCCAATGGACATTAATCTGGCTGATCTTCCCTATGTAATGTATGCATGTTTCGTGCTGCACAATTACTGTGAGGCTTCCAAGGACACGGTAGACGACAACAGTGTTGCTGAGGCAATTCAATATGACAGGGAAAACCAGCCAGACACACAACCAGCTACCAGAGGAGACTGCATGACATCAGAAGGGAAGAGGGTCAGGAGAATCCTCACTCAATTCCTGGATCCATAAAAGCGACACTCTTCTCTCCATTGTTTGTGGGTGTGTGGGGTAGCAGACAGTATGACGGGTATTGCTCCAAGAATTGGGCCAACATGTCGACATATTTGGACTGGCAAAATGTCCCAGTCGACATTGTCTTGGGCTTTACTTGCCTTGTAGTCTAACGCTACACGAAAGAGTAACTCAACTTCGCTGTCTGTCCACACAAACGAACCTTGCGCCATGTTTGCTGTTTTGAAAGGAACAGGAAGTCACTGGTCTTATTCGTTGGTGTCGATTTTGAGGATTTTGATTGTATGCCTTTATTCCTTTCCCTATACTGCCCTGATATGCATGGCTTTTCAATAAACTAAACAAAATATGTACATTATCTGGTCACACGGTCACAAAAGATTATATTAGCCTAGTCAATTTACAGATAGCATAATAGCTCTTACCTTTAGAAGTTCTAATTTCTTGTCTTTTTCTTTGCAAAGTCGCAGATCAAATCCTCAACGTCAAGCTCCCTCAGCAGCTCGCTAAACCCTACTACACATGCGTTGCTGTGTGTTGGTAGCACTTCACAGGCAACGCAACAAATGTCTCCGGTGGACAGTGAATATAGAATCCACTCCCGTGGTACCGTTTCACCGTTGTGAAGGTGTCGGGTCAGCGCCTCGTTAGTGAGAGAGCGGGTCTTTCTCCCGCCAGCCTCATCCCCCCTCCGAGATGCTGGACATTTAGCCGCCCGATTCTGAAAGGCTAATATCCCTCTGGGTATAACTTCCTCTGTCTCTAACGTCTCTGTAATCGGTCCCCGTAGTGCAGGGTCTTCAGAGATGATGGTACCTGTGGTGCCATTACCTTGTTCTGTAATGCTGATGACCGGCCTCATCTCTGTCTTTTTCCACAACAACTTCGCTAAAGTTAACGTTAGCTGTGGCTGAGTGTAGCTGGTAGAAGGCAGCGATTCTTCCAAGCTAACGTTGGCTAGCTCCTCGACATGACTACATCATCCTCTTCTTCATTCCCAGCTCTTTTAAAAAAGCTTTTTATTCGCGGGACATTTTTTATAGCAGCCGCTTCTTTCTCTCCCTTTTCCACACTTTCACTCGCTGATACAACCCAATCTGACCGGGGATCAGTTACTAATTAATTCCACTCTTTCAATCTCAACTCGTTCTTAGAAAGCTGATCTTGAATCAGTACGATGTAAACAACCTGCTCTATGCCCACCCACCTTTATTATTAGCCAATCTACACAGTGCATGCGGCCAGTCATCATACTGACTTATAAAACACACAATCACGAGACTTAATTTTTTGTAAACAACTTTTATTTTATTCTGATTGGATAATTATCAACATAATGATTAATGCCCATTGGGTAATCCGGGTTTGATCACAGTTTGCAAACAAGGGGTGCTGCAGCACCTCCAGTGCGTCTATGCGGTGCGGTGCATCATCTTGATAGCACAACGACTCTTTGTAGCCTACTTCTGTCTCACTTCCGACTTTTCGGCTTTGTTTATTGTAGCTGGATATATCATTTGTTGCATCTAAATATGAATGAGGATAAATCGAATTGTTGTTCTTATTATTTAGGGGGGCTTAGGAACATTTTGGGGTAGCTTCAGCCCCCCTATAATAGGCCTAACGACGTCCCTGATGATCATTTTAAGACTAAGCCATAAACCAAGTATCACATATATTAAAGAATAAAAACTCAATACACTTGGATGAATACATTTTTTTTTATTAAACAATGAGTGACACAAGAACAAGTACAGAAAAAATGAATACGGTGGGGAAAGGAGACAATTAAAAAAAAGCAATACAACTAAGATTCACCGCTGGCACCACTGGTTATAAAACCCTTCAGCAAATGCAGATTCTACTGCCTAACATTTGCACGCTGCAAAGGAGGATACAGCATGTAAATCTGGAGCCAGAAGTTTTGGGGGTTAGTGTTTGAGATGCTGAGTGTTTAATAAAACAAATCCTCTCCACATATATCTGGCTGAGGTTTGTGGAACAAAAACCAAGTGGGAACAAGTATGAATAAGAGCAATAAAGTAGAGCCAGGAATATGGGGAATAGTATAAGTGATTAATTAACAAAAAATATCCTCCACATATATCAGGCTGAGGTTAAGGATTCAATCATAGTGCATCAGGGTAAACAGCCGTGATAAGGGGTACCTTGGCAGCAAGAGTCAGACTAAGAAGGCAATTTCAACAGAGCAGACTTCCTCACATAATGTCATAACATCTAGTCCACTAGCAGTCCACTGCCAAACACCTTACTGGTTGCATGGATGTATTTGGCCTCTCCATCCCCGGCACACCGTCTGCAGCCTCCAGTCTCCTCTTATTTACGCAGCCAGCAGCCACCACCAGCAGCCGTCGCCAGCACCAGTAGGGCTGCTGGAATATGGAAAGAAATATGATCATAATTATTTCGGTCAATATTGAAATCACGATAATTCAACACGATTACTTGTTGACTTCTGGAAAGATGTTGCAATTATTGAACTTAAAAAAACAGTGGAAAACGTTAAATAAAATCAACAGTAAAAAAAAAAAAAAACACAACTGTGAAATTTGCCTTAATACTTTTTCATATTTAAAATTATGTCATTGTCATATGTCACTTACTGATATTTTGTGTCTGGAATAACTTGTATTCATACATGAAATCAGAGATTCACTACTGAACTTCGTAATTGTTGGGGTAATGATACCTTCACAGCTGGCGAAGTCAAGCTAAAAAACGAGCTAACAAACTAGCAGGCAATCGGTCGGCTACCAAGATAAAAAAATATATAATCACGCTGTGCACACATACAAATAAAGATCAGTATATGCATCATAAAGGGCCTCTGATAAAGTACAGACAGTTGACAATTCAAAAGAGGTAGCTATTTAATCATCTTACCTCAGAAGTTACTCAACGGCCAGCAATGAAAGTGAATGATGTCCGACGCCGTGAATGGATTGTTTGGAACTATGTGAGGCTGCATACCCCGGAAGTAGGCGGGAAAAAGCGTACAACGGAGTCCAATGGGAGTGTCGCCACTCTGTCTTTCTCTGTCACTCTGGTGGTGATTTCAGTAGATTTACTCACTAACTTTGTTGTGGAAACACAATAAGCATGGAAACTAAATGCACACTTCCTGCATTACTGTATTACTTCAAATACTAAGTTACTCCTCTAGTAAACTAGTATTCACATGAAATAAAACAAAACATTGAGACCATTCAGCAAAGCACCCTGGGTAACATTCAACACACAAACTGGTTGCTATGGACTCGTCACTAGGCTTCCTCCTCTTCGCCAAAGAATTTCTAATATAGGAAGAAGTTCCACTCCCTCGTTACTTCCGGCTTCTGAACTGGTTGCAGTTCCACCAGAAATCCATATAGGGGGCGCTCACAGGCCAGTGCAGAATGAATGGGACTCTATGGAGCTATACCCCTCAAAACCCACTTTTCTCATGAAATAATTTTTTGTCTAGTAATTTGAATGTTGCATTCGAAAGGGGAGGCAAAGAAAATACACACTGCTGGGTGTTAGATTTTTTAAAGTCGCTTTTCTGTTCTAAAAAGCCTTTTAAAATGTCAATGACGTCATACACATATACGGCCGGAGATACTGCTTTACGGCAAGCTTGGAGTCCCTTCCTTCGTTCTCTCGAGGCATCGACAACACAGCTAACAGGTTAGACTCTCCCTGTCAATACAGATGCTAGAAAGAGGTTTGCTGATGTTTTAAAGACCACGCCGAAATATTCACTCTGACATTCTGGCTCTCAATCAGCATTCATTAGCAGAATGCTAGCGTGTTATGGGCTACAACGACTCAACCTGTAAGAAATCAAAAGGACATAAGTACTCATTCATTCAACTTTCGACCTATAACCCATGTTGAACTTGCAAAATCTACAATCAAATCTGAGGTTTCTCAACGACACTCAGACGAAAGATACACATTTAGCCGTCTAGCTCCAGGGTTCCATTCATTTTGCACTGGACCACGATCACCCCCAATGGAAAATCTGGTGGAACTGCAACCAAATCCGGTACAATGGGGCTGGATAGGGAGTGGAACGGCTTTCCGTAGACCGGCTTTGTCTTCGCCGTTTAAACAAAGTGGAATAAACGTAAGTCCAGATCTACACAAAACCTGCAATTGTGTTAAAAATGTTTTTATTTGGTATTCCAGCAGACGATCATTTGCAACTACACTTTTTTTGCAAACATAAAACTGACAACTTAACAAAAATACATCTCTCTCAATCTCCAACCCCACCCAAAAGTGCTATCCAGTGGTGAAGGCAGGTAATGAAGGCGTACAGATTAATCACTAGCTTGCAAAAAAGAAATAAAAGGGGACCACGTTTTTTCAAATAACAAAATCTTGTCTTTTAGAGCATACCTAATTCTTTCTAAATGTAGTGTACCAGTCAACTCTGTCAGCCACAGTTTAAGAGTTGGAACTTCCTTTTTCTTCCAAAACAAAAGAATAAGTTTCTTAGCAGAAATTAAACCATATGAAACAAAATGTTGTTGCACCAGTGTAAGTCTCAAAAACTCCTCAGAAACTCCAAGTATAATTAAAATAGGATCTGGTTCAAAATGTATGCCCAGTGCATCTAAAAAAAACCTGGAAAATCTTATTCCAGAAACTTTGTAATTTTGGACACATAACATAGCAATGAGACAGGCTGGCATCTATGATTTGACATTTGTCACATAAAGGAGACACTTCTGGAAAAATTTTGTTCAGTTTACACTTAGAATAATGAAGCCTATGAAGCACTTTAAACTGAATAAGACAATGTCTTGCATTAATGGAACACTTGTGAACAAGTTCAAGACTGCTTTCCCATATTTCGCTGGGGATTTTAAGCGCTAATTCCTCTTCCCAGGCAGATTTAACTTTCTCCATCGAAGGACTTTTCACCTGTTCTAAAGCCTTGTACAGAGAGGAGATGCTATTACCATCTCTATGACGCTTTTCCAAGAATGTATCCAGATACATAGGTGTGGCATCTACATAATTAGGAATGTAAGATTTTACAAAGTCTCTAATTTGAAGGAACATAAAGAAATTATTTGAAGGAATATTATATTTCTTACACAGCTGCTGAAAGGAAGCAAATTCACATATAAATCCCCTATATTTCGTAACCCAAAATTTTTCCAAATATCAAATGCGTTGTCTAACATTGAAGGGCGAAAGGAGGGATTAGCTGAAATAGACAGCAAGAACGACATCTGGATGAATTTAAAATGTGCCTTTAACTGTTTCCAGATTTGAATAGAATTATGAATAACAGGGTTGTAATTATAAAGTGAACTAGTTTTACCTGTGGGTGATAGAAGAATTGCATTAATAGAATATGGGAGGCATTCCTCCTGTTCCAGCCTCAGCCAGCTCTCCCCGTCTATCATGGTAGAATCTATCCATGAAGTCAGAACCTTCAGGTTTGCCGCCCAATAGTAATAGAGGAAATTAGGTAGGGCGAACCCACCCTGTACTTTGGGTTTACATAGGTGCTGCTTAGAAATCCTATGGGCTTTATAGTCCCAGACAAAAGGAACCAGAATAGGGTCCAATTTTTTGAAAAAAGATTTGGGCAAAAATACGGGAATCTTCTGTACCATGTACAAAAATTGTGGGAGAAATATCATCTTAATTGCATTTACCCTACCCAGAAGAGAAATGGGAAGCGTTCTCCAGAACTTGATCATGGATTTAAGTTTAGACAACAGGGGTTGAAAATTAGCCTTAACTAAATTGGAAAACTTTTTTGTTACTTCTATTCCTAGATATGTGAATTGTTCTGAAGCGACCCTAAAGGGCAAGTGATGAATCCACTTAGAGTCGTTGGTAGTAACTGGTATCAACACACTTTTGTCCCAATTAATTTTATATCCTGCAAATGTACCATATAAATTAATCAAACTTTGCTTTGCTTTAAATGTATCCCATATCACCCCTATAGACATGTCAGGCTTGTCATTGAACTTGAAAAAGGTTTTTATCTCCTGTTTTAAGTAATTGATAAAGACTTTATTTGTAAGTAAATGAGAGTTAAGTCTCCAATTTCTATGTGGTTTATCCATATTATCTATTTTAATTGAAAAAGTCACTGGGCTTTGATCGGAGATAATAATATTATGATATTTAGCCGTACAGACCTGGGGCAAAAGTTTACCATCCAGAATAAAATAATCTATTCGGGAGTAGACATTATGGACTTGAGAATGAAAAGAATAGTCCCTATTTGTCGGATAGAGCACTCTCCATACATCAAACATATTAGAATTGCTTATATATGTATTCAAAAATTTACTTGAGTTGGAACTAACTATTTTTGAGGAGGAGGATTTATCCAAATAAGGGTCTAGGACACAATTAAAATCGCCCCCAATTATGAAATTTGTATCTGAAATATCAGGAATTAAGTCAAACTGTTTTTTGAAAAACTCAGGTTTGTCACAATTTGATCCATAAACATTGACTAACGTCAGTGGCACAGAAAATACTTCTCCAACAACTATCACATATCTCCCTTCTTTATCTGAAATAGTCTGATTATGTTTAAATGGAACTCCTTTACAGATAAGGATAGCAGTGCCTCTAGATTTGGCAGAAAAATTTGAATGATATCTTTGTCCAATCCACTTGCACCTCAGTCTAACGTGGGCAGTGCGTTTCAGATGAGTCTGTTGCAGGAACATTATATCCGAAGACAGTGATTTTAAATGAGATAGTATTTTTCCCCTCGATAACAGAACATGTTTAGCTGTTACAGGAACAAACGTACAGCCCAACTTTTCACAAAGTTGAAGGCAAGAAAAATGAACACTAAAGAATAAAACGTAGAAAAGGAAAGCCCACCTCCGCATATTACCTTCAAGGACTTCAAAATGGTCCGGCATCGAGTCCGCCAAATAAAAGAAACTTCCAACAAAACAACAGGAATTCTTCTGGAGGTTATTGTTATTGTAAGATTTTTTGGATGACCCTCCCCTCAACAAATTATAAAAAGACAATATCAATATTGAGGTATTTGGTCCAAAATATCTTATTTGTTTTTCTCCATATTGCCCAGCGGAGAAATCCCGGAAGTGGAACGTCATGGATATAGACTAACAAGTAGCTAATGCTTATGCTTGGGTGGGTAACATCATAAGGTTACAACATTGTACAACATGTTTTAGTATGATTGTTTTGATCACTGTCAACAGCACTGGGCTAACCCACGATTAAGTTCGCTATGTAACATTGTATAGGTAGATGACTAATCTAATGCTAATTTAGGTAGCACACCCATCTGTCTGCCCGGCAGCATGACAAAAGCCTCGGGACACATCAGAGATGGGAGTAAGTCACACATGGGCAAGTCTCAAGCAAGTCCAAGTCATTTTTTGTGACAATCAAGCAAGTCAAGTCAAGTCATAGCTTTGGTCAAGCAAGTCACAAGTCAAGTCATACAAAAGTTTCCATTTTTAAACAAGCTAAAGACAGTGATTATGAACTGCTGGTGTTTTATTTGCATTTTTTACTCAAAAGACATTGCGTCCACATACATTGAAGAGTTTAAATTAACACAGATAAAAAAAATCACAGCCTAAAACTGATATTAGGCCAACAATAAATCAACATTGTTCAATATGCCTCAAACATGACATTAAATCATGAAATTCCTTCAAACAATTAAAGTATAATGGTTCCTAAGTCAAATAATATTCTTCAAACATGCCTCACTTTTATGAGACAGAAACACATCCTTTAACCTTTCCTTCTCTTAAAGAACAAAACATATTCTTTAATTGTAGCTGAATCCCACCACCTTTGCTTATCACATGGAATGGAAAGTATATGTTGATATTTGACAGTGTATTTGTGAGTGAATGTGTGCGTGTTTGAGAAAGAGAGAGTGAAAAGTTATTAATATTGGTGAGTGAATGTGCGTGTGTGTGAGAGTGCAGAGTGCGTTGTATGTGTGCCTAGCTTTATTCACATACTTACGTCTGCATGTGTGTGTGTTTATGAGAGAGAGAGAGAGAGAGAGAGAGAGAGAGAGAGAGAGAGCAGTTTGTGTTGTTTGTGTGTATGTGTGCCTAGTTTTATTCGCTCAACAAAGAGGGGAGGGTGTGCTTATTCATGGCCAAAAACTGAAGGGACTTCTGTTCTTGCTGCATGGGGACTGGAACCCGAATCTCTCCCGATTTGAAATATCTGATGAAATTCGACGTTGGAAATAAGTAGGCTACTGCAGACCTTGCAAACTGCCATACGTTTTCTCTTTGCCTGGTCAGATGTGTAATCCTTATAGCCAAACTTTATTATTTTCTGTGCAAAGGGATAGGCGCCGATTTATGTTTTCCTCCGTGGGTGCTCACACGCGCACACCCTTTACAAAAAAAGTGTTTGCATTTCAGAACCTTAGGAAACGGACAGCGGCCGACACGAACACACACGCCATAATAAAGCCAGGACAGCGCCACTTCTCACAAATTCAGATATGATTGGAGATGAAAAGTTTAACTGGCACGTAACCGCGATCAGCTTCGTGGGAAATTAAGAATCAATGCCACCGACCAATCACACTATGACAGACGCTCCACAACTGCAGTGTTTAATTTTAGATTAACGTAAAAATTAACTGGCAGTCTGGCACTCGTGGGCGGTCAGTATTTTCCGTGGGTGCTCCGGAGCTCGAGCACCCACGGTATCGGCGCCCATGAGAGGGATCCATGACGTTAAGTTAGCCTACTAGCCATAGCCAGTGTTGTTTACTGACGGTCTGCCACCGCGCGCCGCGTCATCATATCAACGGTTCCTGCGCATGCAACAGCACTAAAGTCATAAAATTAACTCCTCCTCAATATCAGAAGGGAAAAATATATTTATTAAACAGAAAATCAAGTCATTTCAAGTCATTTGACTCAAGTCTAAGTCAAGTCTCAAGTCATGAATATCAAGTCAAAGTCAAGTCGAGTCTTTTATGAATGTTAATCAAGCAAGTCTCAAGTCCTAAAATTTGCGACTCGAGTCTAACTCGAGTCAAGTCATGTGACTCGAGTTCCCCATGTCTGGGACACATAATTAACATTAGCCCCCAGCCAGCTAGCAGCCAGCAACTATCATTACAGCAATCGGAACCTGGCCAGCACAAAATCCAGCGCCGGGTGCTAACGACGCTAACAGCAGTTTAATAATCCGTCTGGAAACAGACCATATCAGACCCCAGGCACCAGGAACTGCGGCCATCCTTAAGTGAAGGGGGGAGATCATTCCGGGCAGCTGGGAGATCTTCTGCACAACAACGGCCATCGGACGTCTCTGCCGCCCCGGAGATTCTGCCAGCCATTCCCACCCGCACCCATGAAGTAACATTAAAGGTCCCATGACATGGTGCTCTTTGGATGCTTTTATACAGGCCTTAGTGGTCCCCTAATACTGTATCTGAAGTCTCTTTTATATAGACCTTAGTGGTCCCCTAATACTGTATCTGAAGTCTTTTACCCATAATTCAGCCTTGGTGCAGAATTACAGCCACTAGAGCCAGTCCCACAAAGAGCTTTCCTTAGTATGTGCCATTTCTGTGTCTGCAGCTATTGAGGAGGAGAGAAGGGGGGCAAGGTTGGGCGTGTGGCCTTGACCAACTGCCACTTTGCTCGTTTGAAAGCCATGATGTCTCTCTCTCATGGGCAGGCCAAATTCTCTAAAATCCATGCTAAGGTCTCCAGCCGAATAGTTCACCAGGCTATACTTCAGACATGCAATAATAAAGCCAGTCTGTCATACTGTGTCAGGACACAAACCTGCAAGGTAAACAACAGATTCATTAAATTAAACACTGTATAATCTCATATCATATCTAGTTTTAGGATTATATTTGAATGGTTCTAGTTCCTTTGTTTGAACTTAGTAAATAAATGGATTACAATGGTAGTATCAGTGTGACGTGGGAGCAGGGAATTTGGACCCAAACGCAGAGAGGAGGCAGGCAGGCAGAAGGTGGTCAAACTGAGGTATTTAATTTAACAAAAAGCGGCAGTACAATGACTGGAAACACAAGAAATCAGAAACTGACGGCAGGAGCAAACAGAACACACAAAGGAGCAAACACCAGACATGGCAAGTCAGCGGGAGTGCACACAAGGGCATGGACACAAAACGATCTGACAAGGAACAATGGAAACTCAGGGAGCTAAATAAACTAGGTAACGAGGAAACAAGAGGCAGGTGATACGAGGGCTGGGGAACAGGTGGAAAACATCAGGTAATCACACAAGTGGGAAAACACAGGAAGTAGAACTATACATGACACAAGAGAAAACAGACTATCAAAATAAAACAGGAAATGGGAACAACTAACAGAAGACATGAAATCTACTAAATACAGAAACTTGACAACACTAAACACAAGGGAGAGCAGAGAACACAGGAAGACACAGGGAACATCAATGCACACAGTCCAGAATTAAATAAACAGGGTAAATACAGAAAACCAGAAAAGACACAAAACACCAAGCAAAAACACAGAAACCATAACAATCAGTCTACTACTGTTATAAGTTATGTTAATGTTAATAACAAGCAGCTTTTAATACAAGTAAATAAATATGCTTAACAGAAAAATGTTTTAATGTGGACAGTTTTATTTGACAAGAAAGGTTTGTTCAAATAAATAATTTATTTAACACATATAATACAACAATAAATGCCTTATTTAGTTGTTTTAAAAAATAATTATAACATAACAAGGTAAACCAATGAAAACTTTAAAAAAAGAGCAAGAAAAAAGAACCAGCAATACAACAACAAAACAAAATAGTTTTAACTTGGCAAGGTCAGTTCTATAAATAACTATTAAATATTTTCTGTAATTAAGTGAAAATTCATTCTTAAGTTTAATACATTATGTTTACAATTGCAATATGTTAGCCATAGAGCCCTTGGCAGCAGCCATAAGGGGGAGACTAACTTCCCCAGGCGTTGCGGTAGGAGGGGTAGGGCACAAACTTATGTTTTATGTTGATGATATACTTTTTGTGTCTGAACCCAGTAGATCAATACCCTATCTAATCAGGATCATTGACTCTTTCTTTAAAAATGTTCAAGTTATAGGGTAAATTGGTCCAAGTCAGAAGTGTTGCCTTTAACAGCTCAATGTCCCGTTATAGCCTTACAATCAGGTGCATTTCAGTGGCCCAAGCAAGGTATCGTATATCTGGGTATGTTATTCCCTCCCCAGTTAAAAGACCTTGTTAAAGTTAATTTGGATCCATTATTGAATAAAATCTCTTGTGATGTTAACAGATGGGAGACTCTCAATCTCTCAATAGAGGTCAATGTTATAAAAATGGTTTGTGTTCTCAAGCTGAATTACCTTATCCAATATCTTCCTCTGGAGGTTCCTCTGTCATATTTTAAATGGTTTGACAGGATAACAAAGTCATTTATATGGAATGGTCAAAAATCCTGCTACATTTTAATGAATTGGGTCTACCAACGATGTTGTATTACTACTATGCTTTTAACTTAAGGCATATGGCCCACTGGTCACGTCCTCCTGGGAGAGCCCCACCTTGGTATTGTATTGAGCAATCTGTTCTTGCCCCATCATCGCCGTTACAAAGCCTGTACGTCAAACTGTATGGTGAGGCAAAAACACATCCGATAATCTCTCTTAAAAGTTGTGCGGACTAAAGTGGCTCGGCTGTTTGAATTGGATCCATATCTAAATACTTCACCAAGTATTTGGCGAAATCCAAAGTTATGTATTGGTAGATCTCCCCTTTTTTGTGGGATTGGTTGGAAAAGGGAGTTGTTAGACTGGAGGATCTGTATCACAGTGGCATATTGTAATCATTTGAGCATGTGGTACAGCAATTTGGAATCCCTAGGTCTCAATTTTTAGATATTTGCAACTTCGCCATCTGTTGGTGGGGATTTTTGGATCCAGTTATTCAGCCCCGAAGGCACCAGAATGTTTAGATAAGGTGTTGAAATATGGAAAAGGTCATGAGGCTTCTGGGTATTATTCTATGCTTATGCAGAACCTGGGGGATGGAGCCTGGTCAGCCCTCAAGAAGACTTGGGAAAGGGATCTGAATATTACACTGGATGATGAGGAGTGGGACAGAAACAGTAGGTATTTTAAAACTACGTCACGCGATGTGAGGGTGTGCCTCATTCAGTTCAAGATTATACATTGCTTCTATTGGACTCCTTCCTTATTGTTTAGACTTGGTATGAAAGACACACTAAAATAGAAATGTAAGGCAAAGGACGGCCAATTACTTCATGTCCTATGTTCCTGTCATAAGGTCCAGGAAATATGGACTGGGATACATGATAACCACATGTTGGATTGCAGGGACCCAGGTTCCATTCAGCCCAAGATTATTTGTCAATCCTAAATTGGATGGATAAGCACATAAGAAGCTGAGTCCAAACTAGTAATGATAGCTGTCAATCCAAGAGCGGGCTTGTGAGATAGCTAGGGTGGCTGCGTTTACTGCACTAGAAAATGGGGAAAGTACCTGAGCCTTCTGCAGGGCGCCTAAGAAGCATTGTACTGGGGAGAGACATGTTTAATGGCTCATTTAAACATGTTTATTTGCTTAATAGTTTATTGTTTTCTTTTATTATTTTGTTGTATGGTCTGCATATTGTAGTTACTGTCTTATTAGAGTATAGTTATCTTTTCTTGATTTTTGTTTGAGTGGGTGGTGATGACAAAAGGGGGGATATGTTCATGCTGTAAAATGTATTTTTTGTAAGTTGTTTGTAAAAAAAAAATGCAATATGAAGGACTGAGGTGTTGCAAACTGCAAATAATGCACTCACTATTAAAGTTATTTAAGTAAACTATCAAATCTTATTTTGTTAACCAATAAATGAAGCTTGAAGCTATAGCATAATTTCAGTCAGGAACACCATCCTGTTGTATCCTGTTTTATCTTTTGTGAATCCTGTCATTCACTCCTCTCATGCACTCCTCCCATGCATGCTTACTTACCGACACACCTACATTGTTAGCCTATCATTCTGCTGCTGCCTCTGTTTAAATATGATTCTCTCCATGCCTTTAGTACGTTTATGCTGCTGTTATGAGCATGCTGTGTTCACGGCTGTTCAGTTATTTCAATATGTTCTCTCTGTTGTTGGCATCGCCAGTCTTAACAGATTCATCAGCCTCTTCAGCCAATCAGCCTCATCAGAATCATCAGCCACAACCTCCACCAGTGTCTGGACTCCATGGGGGGATTTATCTCACTGCTGCTTAGGGCAGACGCCCCTCATTACAATTGTTCCTGTAGAATCTTTCTGCGACTTTCTGCCAAGACATTATTATCACATATCATTCGTTATAATAAACATTCATCATTACTTCATATACTTGTCTCTCCTGATTGAAATATATGACATATGCAAACAAACATGGTGCAATACAGGCAAGGCACTTTCAAGACACACAAGCCTCACACATTTTGCACTCTGATCTGCAGAAATACCTTGATATTTTGAGTTACTGTATTACTTTTTGTTAGTGCTCATCATGGTTTAACAAAGTGTCAAAAGAGTAGTTTGAATTCACTTAAGCAACTCTACTATAGAAGAAAACATCTGGCTGGTAAATTTCAATTTTTCAGCTATCTGGACAATTTGCAGACAATGAAATACATACTTGCTAAACTAAAAAAATAAAAAGTAAAAATGTTAAGTTGTTATCTTTGGATTACAAGTGATTAAGACAAATACTTGTTTAAGAAAAGTAGAAATACTGTATTTCAAATGTATGCCAGGAACATTAATATTTGTAATGACAGTGACATAGACCTGTCTCTCAGTTCTCCTCCTGGCAGACTTGCTTGCAGCAGGGACAGCAAGGGCAGCAGCATCGATAGCAAAAGTGCCGGAGCTGACAAAGGAGTCCGCTGGATGTCTCTGGAGCTGCATCAGTTTCTTCTACCTTCATCTTCTCTTGATACGTTTTAGCAGAAGTCTGTTGTTTTACTTGCATTGTTCCATCCATTGTGGTTATATCGACCTTGAATGTTTGATTAGCTTTATCAATATTTGTCAGTGTACACAGTTTTTCTTTCTCACTGAGCATCTGAACTTGAAGTTGTTGGATCTCTCTGTATTTTTTATCCAGTGTTATGCTGTCTCTCTCGCAGTCAGTTTGGGATGTCATGTCCTTACTTAGACCTTGTTTCAGCTTATTCTCCAGTAGTTCCTTTTCTTTCTGTAACCATGTTCTCTTAACAAACTGATTGATCACCTTTAGTCTTTTCTCTATGTTGTTTTTCATCTCATGGCTCATGCACTTCATCTGATTGATCTCCTTCCGCTCCATTTTAGTATCCTTCCAGATCTTTCGCAAACAATCTCTTCTTGACATTTTCTCGTCTGTAAAATCATCTGGCTCTGGAGCCAACTTGAACATCTTCTGTTTATTTTTCCCTTCATCTTCCGCCACCATCAGAAGCAGACCTCCCCTCTTAGTTTTCAAGTATTTAGCTTTTCTTTCAAGATCATGATTATCTCCCTCTAACTTCCACTGATGTTCAAATTCTCCAGACTGGATCATGGCATCTGACTGGAAAACACCCTTCTCACATTCAAACTCTTTAGGTTTATTAAAATACTGTTCATCAACATCTTGCTCCTCAAGCCATTCCTTTACAACCTCACTCTGTACCGCTTTGTCAAACATTATTGTCACCATATGTTTCTTCTCTTTTTGCATCAGGTCATAATAACCAGTGACCTTATTTTTCTGTTTATCAAGTTCATCACACTTCTGTTCCAATACTGAGTTCGATTGGAGCATGTCTTTATATTTCTGTCCAAATTTCTCCATATTCTTTGTAAAGTCCTCATGTCTCCTTTGATTCAACTCTTTGAGTTTTGCGCTGAGACTTACCATGAAGTTCATTAACCTGGTGAGCCGGACCTTCGTAATTTTCAGCTCAGACAGTTCTCCTTCCATCCTCTTATTTTCATTTAAAAACCTTTCTCTCTCACTTGCAGTAGTTGTCTTTATTTGATACAATTGTTGTTTTTTTTGGTTTATCTTATCAAACTGAATATCTGCATGTTCTTTCTTCTTTTGTAGCTCAGTCTTTGTGATTTCCAGTTTGTCTTTTTCCTCTTTTATAGCTTGTATCACTTGTTCTAATATGTCACTTTGTTTTAGGATTTCAGACCTCATCAGCTCCATATCCAGTTTCTCTTTGTTCATCATCTCAGTCTCTCTATCCAGATCCTCTCTGTCTTGCTTTAGCTCTGACTTCAGTTTGTAGAGATCTTGTTTGTCCAACTCAAACTTCTGCTTCCATTGATTTTCCATGTTTCCTCTCTGGATGACAATGTCTGACAGTATACCTTTCAAACTTTTCTTTTCTCTCTCTAACAGCTCACTGGATCCAGCCAGGTTCTCTTTCTGTACATCTAGAGCTGTTAGTTTTTGTTCCAATACAGTGTACAGCATTAGTATGTCTTGATTGTTTTGTTGTAATCTTTCCATTTTGTTTTTCACATCTTCACTCATCCTTTCATTCAGCTGTTGCAGTTTTTCCCTCCGAGTTTTTATTGATTTCATATCATTCAAGAGTTGATCTTCTCTCATTTTCAGCTCTGATCTTTCTCCTTCCATTCTGTCCTTTTCATTCTCTAGCATTCGTCTGTCCATGTCAGTACTACTCTTCATCTCATTGAGTTGTTCTCTCTCTCCATTGATGGTGATCATGTCAGCTTCAACCTCTTCTTTCTTGTTGTTGAGTTCCTTCCTCAAAAGTTCCAGTTCTTCTCTTTCTACCAGTAAACTGTTCTTACTGGTTTCCAGTTGTTGTGTTTGTCTTTTGAACTCTTCTTCCTTGAGTTGTTCTTCGTGTTTTAAGGTAATCATGTTCATGACATTGTCAAGTTTGTCTCTTTCTGTCTGAAGCTGAAGGGTCAGATCTTTAATGTTGGTTTTCTGTCTGTTGATCTCATCAAACTGAATATCTGCATGTTCTTTCTTCTTTTGTAGCTCAGTCTTTGTGATTTCCAGTTTGTCTCTTTCCTCTTCTATATCTTGTATCACTTGTTCTAATATGTCACTTTGTTTCAGGATGTCAGACCTCATCAGCTCCATGTCCAGTTTCTCTTTGTTCATCATCTCACTCTCTCTATCCAGATCCTCTCTGTCTTGCTTCTGCTCTGCCTTTAGTTCTATAAGATGTGTCTTTTCCAACTCAGTCTCTTGTTTCAGTCGATTGGCCATTTCTTGTCTCTGCATGACAATTTCTGACATCATACTCTTCAACCCTTCTCTTTCTCTTTCTAATGTCTCAGTGTAAGATGACATATTTTCCTTCAGTTTATCCAGAGCCTCATGCTTTTGCTCCAAAAGACTCAACAGTTTTAGTAAGTCTTCATTGTTTTGTTCCAGTCTCATGATTTTGTTTTTCACATCTTCACTCATCCTTTCATCCAGCTGTTGCAGTTTTTCCCTCAGATATTCTAGGGATTTCATTTCATTTAAGAGTTGATCTTCTCTCATTTTCAGCTCAGACCTTTCTCCTTCCATTCTGTCCTTTTCATTCTCTAGCATTCGTCTGTCCATGTCAGTACTATTCTTCATCCGATTGAGTTGGTCTCTTTCTACACTGATGATGTTCATGGCAGCTTCAACCTCTTCTTTCTTCCTGTTGAGATCCTTCCTCAAAAGTTCCAGTTCTTCTCTTTCTACCAGTAAACTGTTCTTACTGGTTTCCAGTTCTTGTGTTTGTCTTTTGAACTCTTCTTCCTTGAGTTGTTGTTCTTCTTGTTTTAAGGTAATCATGTTCATGACATTGTCAAGTTTGTCTCTTTCTGTCTGAAGCTGAAGTGTCAGATCTTTAATGTTGGTTTTCTGTCTGTTGATCTCATCAAACTGACTGTCTGCATGTTCTTTCTTCTTTTGTAGCTCAGTCTTTGTGATTTCCAGTTTGTCTTTTTCCTCTTCTATATCTTGTATCACTTGTTCTAATATGTCACTTTGTTTCAGGATGTCAGACCTCATCAGCTCCATGTCCAGTTTCTCTTTGTTCATCATCTCACTCTCTCTATCCAGATCCTCTCTGTCTTGCTTCTGCTCTGCCTTTAGTTCTATAAGATGTGTCTTTTCCAACTCAGTCTCTTGTTTCAGTCGATTGGCCATTTCTTGTCTCTGCATGACAATTTCTGACATCATACTCTTCAACCCTTCTCTTGCTCTCTCTAATGTCTCAGTGTAAGATGACATATTTTCCTTCAGTTTATCCAGAGCCTCATGCTTTTGCTCCAAAACACTCAACAGTTTTAGTAAGTCTTCATTGTTTTGTTCCAGTCTCATGATTTTGTTTTTCACATCTTCACTCATCCTTTCATCCAGCTGTTGCAGTTTTTCCCTCAGATATTCTAGGGATTTCATTTCATTCAAGAGTTGATCTTCTCTTATTTTCAGCTCAGACCTTTCTCCTTCCATTCTGTCCTTTTCTTTCTCGAGCATTCGTCTGTCCATGTCAGTACTGCTCTTCATCTCATTGAGTTGTTCCCTCTCTCCACTGATGATGTTCATGGCAGCTTCAACCTCTTCTTTCTTCCTGTTGAGATCCTTCCTCAAAAGTTCCAGTTCTTCTCTTTCTACCAGTACACTGTTCTTACTGGTTTCCAGTTCTTGTGTTTGTCTTTTGAACTCTTCTTCCTTGAGTTGTTGTTCTTCTTGTTTTAAGGTAATCATGTTCATGACATTGTCAAGTTTGTCTCTTTCTGTCTGAAGCTGAAGTGTCAGATCTTTAATGTTGGTTTTCTGTCTGTTGATCTCATCAAACTGACTGTCTGCATGTTCTTTCTTCTTTTGTAGCTCAGTCTTTGTGATTTCCAGTTTGTCTTTTTCCTCTTTTATATCTTGTATCACTTGTTCTAATATGTCACTTTGTTTCAGGATGTCAGACCTCATCAGCTCCATGTCCAGTTTCTCTTTGTTCATCATCTCACTCTCTCTATCCAGATCCTCTCTGTCTTGCTTCTGCTCTGCCTTTAGTTCTATAAGATGTGTCTTTTGCAACTCAGCCTCTTGTCTCAGTCGATTGGCCATTTCTTGTCTCTGCATGACAATTTCTGACATCATACTCTTCAACCCTTCTCTTGCTCTCTCTAATGTCTCAGTGTAAGATGACATATTTTCCTTCAGTTTATCCAGAGCCTCATGCTTTTGCCCCAAAACACTCAACAGTTTTAGTAAGTCTTCATTGTTTTGTTCCAGTCTCATGATTTTGTTTTTCACAACTTCACTCATCCTTTCATCCAGCTGTTGCAGTTTTTCCCTCAGATATTCTAGGAATTTCATTTCATTCACGAGTTGATCTTCTCTTATTTTCAGCTCAGACCTATCTTCTTCCATTCTGTCCTTTTCTTTCTCGAGCATTCGTCTGTCCATGTCAGTACTATTCTTCATCTCATTGAGTTGTTCTCTCTCTCCATTGATGGCGATCATGGCAGCTTCAACCTCTTCTTTCTTCCTGTTGAGATCCTTCCTCAAAAGTTCCAGTTCTTCTCTTTCTACCAGTACACTGTTCTTACTGGTTTCCAGTTCTTGTGTTTGTCTTTTGAACTCTTCTTCCTTGAGTTGTTCTTCTTCTTGTTTTAAGGTAATCATGTTCATGACATTGTCAAGTTTGTCTCTTTCTGTCTGAAGCTGAAGTGTCAGATCTTTAATGTTGGTTTTCTGTCTGTTGATCTCATCAAACTGACTGTCTGCATGTTCTTTCTTCTTTTGTAGCTCAGTCGTTGTGATTTCCAGTTTGTCTTTTTCCTCTTCTATATCTTGTATCACTTGTTCTAATATGTCACTTTGTTTCAGAATGTCAGACCTCATCAGCTCCAAGTCCAGTTTCTCTTTGTTCATCATCTCACTCTCTCTATCCAGATCCTCTCTGTCTTGCTTCTGCTCTGCCTTTAGTTCTATAAGATGTGTCTTTTCCAACTCAGCCTCTTGTCTCAGCCGATTGGCCATTTCTTGTCTCTGCATGACAATTTCTGACATCGTACTCTTCAACCCTTCTCTTTCTCTTTCTAATTTCTCAGTGTAAGATGACATATTTTCCTTCAGTTTATCCAGAGCCTCATGCTTTTGCCCCAAAAGACTCAACAGTTTTAGTAAGTCTTCATTGTTTTGTTCCAGTCTCATGATTTTGTTTTTCACATCTTCACTCATCCTTTCATCCAGCTGTTGCAGTTTTTCCCTCAGATATTCTAGGGATTTCATTTCATTTAACAGTTGATCTTCTCTCATTTTCAGGTCAGACCTTTCTCCTTCCATTCTGTCCTTTTCTTTCTCGAGCATTCGTCTGTCCATGTCAGTACTGCTCTTCATCTCATTGAGTTGTTCCCTCTCTCCACTGACGATGTTCATGGCAGTTTCAACCTCTTCTTTCTTCCTGTTGAGATCCTTCCTCAAAAGTTCCAGTTCTTCTCTTTCTAACAGTACACTGTTCTTACTGGTTTCCAGTTCTTGTGTTTGTCTTTTTAACTCTTCTTCCTTGAGTTGTTGTTCTTCTTGTTTTAAGGTAATCATGTTCATGACATTGTCAAGTTTGTCTCTTTCTGTCTGAAGCTGAAGTGTCAGATCTTTAATGTTGGTTTTCTGTCTGTTGATCTCATCAAACTGACTGTCTGCATGTTCGTTCTTCTTTTGTAGCTCAGTCTTTGTGATTTCCAGTTTGTATTTTTCCTCTTCTATATCTTGTGTCACTTGTTCTAATATGTCACTTTGTTTCAGAATGTCAGACCTCATCAGCTCCAAGTCCAGTTTCTCTTTGTTTATCATCTCACTCTCTCTATCCAGATCCTCTCTGTCTTGCTTCTGCTCTGCCTTTAGTTCTATAAGATGTGTCTTTTCCAACTCAGTCTCTTGTTTCAGTCGATTGGCCATTTCTTGTCTCTGCATGACAATTTCTGACATCATACTCTTCAACCCTTCTCTTGCTCTCTCTAATGTCTCAGTGTAAGATGACATATTTTCCTTCAGTTTATCCAGAGCCTCATGCTTTTGCTCGAAAACACTCAACAGTTTTAGTAAGTCTTCATTGTTTTGTTCCAGTCTCATGATTTTGTTTTTCACATCTTCACTCATCCTTTCATCCAGCTGTTGCAGTTTTTCCCTCAGATATTCTAGGGATTTCATTTCATTTAAGAGTTGATCTTCTCTTATTTTCAGCTCAGACCTTTCTCCTTCCATTCTGTCCTTCTCATTCTCTAGCATTCGTCTGTCCATGTCAGTACTGCTCTTCATCTCATTGAGTTGTTCCCTCTCTCCACTGACGATGTTCATGGCAGCTTCAACCTCTTCTTTCTTCCTGTTGAGATCCTTCCTCAAAAGTTCCAGTTCTTCTCTTTCTAACAGTACACTGTTCTTTCTGGTTTCCAGTTCTTGTGTTTGTCTTTTGAACTCTTCTTCCTTGAGTTGTTGTTCTTCTTGTTTTAAGGTAATCATGTTCATGACATTGTCAAGTTTGTCTCTTTCTGTCTGAAGCTGAAGTGTCAGATCTTTAATGTTGGTTTTCTGTCTGTTGATCTCATCAAACTGACTGTCTGCATGTTCTTTCTTCTTTTGTAGCTCAGTCTGTGTGATTTCCAGTTTTTCTTTTTCCTCTTCTATATCTTGTATCACTTGTTCTAACATGTCACTTTGTTTCAGAATGTCAGACCTCGTCAGCTCCAAGTCCAGTTTCTCTTTACTCATCATCTCCCTCCCTCTCTTATCATTGACCACATCAGACATTCTTTTTATACCTTCTACTTTTAAGACCACAGTGTTCTTTGCACTTTTTTCTTTATTTGGTTCCAGTTCTCTTTTTGCCTGCTCAATCTGTTTAAAATGCAGCATGTCATTGTCTTCTTCTTTATGTTTGATTTCTTCTAGCTCTTGAATTTCTTCATGGGCACCATTTTTCATTTTGACAGATTTAAATTCATGTTTGTTTCTCAACTCAATTGGATCTGGAATGTTTGTGACTATTGCCATCCTGGACTCTTTCATTACATCTTTGCTCCTGTCATTTTTTCTTTGCATCTTCAATTTCATGATCTCCAGTTCATCCCTCTCTCTGTTAATTCTCTCAAGTCGCTGGTCGAGCTCTTTCTTTCTCTTTTGTGTCTCCCTCTTGAGGACGTCTTTTTCACCTTTGACTTCAGCCCACATCCTTTTACCTTCCTGCTCTTTGCGAATGCCTTTTCTGATCAGCTGTTGATTTTCTCTTTTGCTGATCTCCAACTCAGTTTTCAACACTTGCATCTCTCTTTTTTCTCTTTTAACATATTCTAGTGTGATTTCAAGCTCCTGTTTTTGTTTTTGGATATTGTCCTGTATGTGGACCATTTCATCCATCTCTGCTTTTGCTTGTATTGTCATTTTTTCAAAGTCTGTCTTTAGCTGATATTTTATGCGGCTCATGTTACCTCTTACAGTGCTGTTCTGAGCTTTTAATGCTTTGAGCCCTTCTTTTTGTTTCCCTAAATGAACATTTACATTTTCCAGAATTCCATTTTCCCTCCTAATTATTTCCAAGTGTATATACATCTTTTGTCTCCAGTTTTGAAGGTCAATAATGGTATCTGTGAATTTTGAGCTTTGGTGTATTATTTCAACTTTCTCCTTGATGCTTTTCACCTCTTGCTGTTCCACGCTTTTTTTTTCATGTTCTCTGTTTACTTGGAGAAGAGTAGTCTGGTCTTTAATTCTCTGCTTTTCCTCAGCCAGCTCCTCCTCCTGCCGTTGCAGTTTTATCCTCATCATGTCTGATTCATCCCTCTCTCTCAAGGTTTCTTCCCATCTTTGGTCTAATTCTCTTCTTCTCTTTTTAGTCTTTCTCCTCAGTACCTCCTTTTCTCTTTGTATGTCATTCATCTTTATTTCACATTCCTCCTTTTTCCGCCTGCTTTTTCTAAATATCTGTTCACTTTCTTTTTTCTTTATTTCCAGCTGTGACTTCAGCAGCTCCATTTCTCTTATTTGTCTTTTGGTCATTTGCATTTTGTCATCAAGCTCCTGTTTCTGTTTTTCTACTCTCTCTCTTAAATGGTTCATCTCATGTATTTCTGCCTCAGCTTTTTGTCTTTCTATTCCCACATTCTCCCTCTCAACTAGAATCTGTTGTTTCAAAATATCAATCTCTTCTCTTTCAATCTTTTGTTTTACTTGCTCACTTAAGGCCTTTTTAAGTTGTTCAATTTCACAGTTTTTCTGATCCAAACTGTCCATTGTCAGTTTTATATCCTTCTCCAGTGTCTCCTTTTCTGATCTGAGTCTTAAGATTTCATTTTCCATTTCCTCCATTTCTTTGACCAAAATAAACCTGTTCTTTGTCATTTTGTCCTGTTCTGTATCTGTTTCCGCTCGGTCAGTTTTCTTTATGTCTCTCTTCTCTCTTTCAGTACTTTCCAAGGTAGATTCTCTATCCTTTGTCTGCATGTTTTCAGTGATACATTTTTTAAGGTCTGCTCTTTCCTGCGATATTAAAGGATGAATGTTTTCCAGTTCTTGTTTTGTATCATGAATCATATAGTTCAGTTCTTCCAACTGTCTCCATTTTTCTTCAGCCTCCCTCAAAATAACCTCTATGTTTAGCTTACTTTTCTGTCTAGTCTTAGCAGCAATTTTCTCAGCATTGCTCTTAACTTTTGCCAATTTCTCAAACGTCTGCTCATTCACTTCAGTTTGTCTCTGCATTTTTATTTTTAAAATGTCAAATTCATCTCTCTCTCTCAAAGTTTTATCAAACCTCTGATCCAGTTGTTTTCTCTGCTTTTTCACTGCAGTTCTCATTAATTTCATGTTGCTCATTTCTTCTTTCAGATGAATTTCACGTTTCCTCATTTCAGTTGTTACCAGTTTCAAAAGCTCTTGGAATTGTTTCATGTCTTGTAGCAATCCTTCAGTTTCACTGTCTTTATCCTTATGATCCTTGTTGATATTCATTTCTTCAGCTTGGTTTTCAAGTTGTAGGTTTACTATTTTTATAATTTCTTGTGTTCTATAAATCTCTGCCCTGAGTCTTTGTATATGAGCACTTCCTGTGTCCATTTTATCAGAACCTCCATCTATCTCCTCAGTATGTGTCTGTATATTATCTCCTGACTCCTGACCTTGTTTTTGCTTCTGAACATCATTAATACCGTCTTGTTTCACCTTATTTCCAATCTCCTGGTTTAGTATGTTCACTTCATATTTAACTACTTCATGTTTAAAAACATTGGTGCTTTCCCAGACTGTAATTTGTAACCCATTTTCAGTCTCTGGTTTCTGGCTCTGTAGGTCATTTATTTCCATAATGAGCCTTTTAATCTCTTGATTTTTTTCCTCCATGTTCCCCATAGCATATTTTATTTGCTCCCGTATCTTCTCCTCTCTCTCCTTGAGTTTGGACATCTGCTTTTCCACTTCTTCCACTTCTCTTACATTAATCACAAATTCTGTCTGATCATCATCCATTGATGTTTCTTCATGAATTTCTGTCTGCATCTGTAGGAAAACATTGTGCTCTTCCTTCATGTCCACTGCAAAAACATTGAGTTCTTCTCTCTGTTTATGCTCTGAATGCATATGCTCCTGATCTTTTATTTCTTCCCTTTGACGCTGGTCTTCTAATGTTATAGATTGTTGCAAAGACATGGACTCATTTGTACTTTCATCTTCTACTCCTTCTTTGTCTGTCTGTTTGTCTGTGGTCTGAATTTCAAATGTTTGATCTTCAAGAGGGTCTCGGTCGGTTTCTTTGCGTGGTTCGTGAAGGTTAGATGTTTTTCCTAAAAAAGTCTTTTTGATTGCAGATTCAGTCATTATCCATTTGCTGACCTGAGTTTTCATGGAAGTCATCTTATCCTTCACCAAAAAATATAATAAGTAATTGTAATTAGTTAGTAAAAGTTAGGTCAACAATCCAAATAACTCCCCAATGTCAGTTTTGTGACTTTCTTTTTCATCATTGGTTATAACAATAGTAGAGTACTTCCTTAAATAAAACTTATGGAAAGGCAACTTAACATGTTTCTCTAATGGTTGTGGTTAGGGATCTTTCAGAATCTTATTTTTTTTAGTACTAATATTTACAAAGAACACGTAAGAAGTCAAAAAGAGACTTAATATATATATGTGAATGGGTCTAGTTCAGATGCATGATGTAATGAAATTAAACAATTTTGAGAGCTACTTTTAAGCCGGCTGTGCTCAAAATCCTTTTCATATTATTTTGAAACCAAATCCTCATAGTGTGGGGAAATAATAATACTATAAGGGTCGGACAAAGTTGAGTCATATTAATATTAATATGAGTAATATTAATATATTTCAAAGGATAGGAACGTCTTTTGATATTCTTTTTTTTGTACTCTTAACCAATCCCATGTGCAGACTCAAATCAATAACAAATTAAGTGAGCGCCACTGGGTGACATGTTCCTTTATTACCATGAACGTAAGAACCACTGACGTAAGAAACTATATATGCAAGGTGTTTTTTAAAGATGTACATCTTCAGCAGGAACCAATGGGCTTGGGGCTGAAATCCACAGATAGAGTAGGGAAGTCAAACAGTATTGAGAGACAGAATAACATATTGTTGATTTAGCTCTTTTCATGGAATTTATCTACAATAACAGCGTCATTTATATAGAATATATTTAGAGAGACTATATCTAGCCAAAACATCAAAATCATGCAGTATACCAGATTTTCCTTTTGCACCATTGTCTTAGATCAAGCTAGCTAAGCCCATATTGACTCTTATATTATCCCTGATTGACATATGCTTACTGTAGTCAAAGTTGCTTTAATCTTAGAACTAAATTACTGCATTACTTAAAACTTGAAAAGCTGAGCTCTACACACAATCCTAAAAGGCCTTGACAGCTGCACATAACATTAAAGCCTCCTCCAAAATGTGTTGTACTTATTGGCACTTCACTTGGATGTTTAAGTTTTATTAAGTAGGGGGGCTGTTTTGAACTTGAAGTAGGAGATATGTTTTTTTTCCAACCTAAACCCTAGTTTCCCATGTTTTGTGTCAAAGTGACTAATGGGAACAACAATCTTTGAAACTGGTCCAGTATTAAGCGGGACAGCAGCGAAACAAGCTACAACGTAAGTTATCGGGCAATTGTGCACCAATTCAATTTACATCCACACAAAGTGCTTGTTTTGCCACTGACATGCTCAGATTATTGTGTCTGTATAAGTGTATAAGTGTCTGTGTATAAGTGTCTGGCAACATTATGGAAAGGATCCCTACAGAGATAGACCTTTTTGTTAAAGGTGCCATGGTATGAAAATTTCACTTTATGAGGTTTTTTAACATTAATATGCGTTCCCCCAGCCTGCCTATGACAGAATGGCGATATTGTGACATTGTGGGACTGGCTCTAGTAGCTGTAATTCTGCACCAAGGCTGAATTTCGGGAAAGATACTTCAGATAAAGTATTAGACCACTAAGGTCAATATAAAAGCATCCAAAGAGCACCATGTCATGGGACCTTTAAAGATTAAGATCCTTTTTCTTTTACATGAAACATCCTCAGAATCGTTATCACCAAAACCACCAGACTCCATTTAGATAAACATTTTTAGTATGTCTAGAGCCAGCTTATTTCCACACGTAAATGGGTGAATTATGGGTTTACTGTATTTCAACTAAACCAGAGTGGTGATTGTTGGAACAACAAGACGAACCACGACGGCTTTTATTAGTTTTATTTTGTTTCTGTCAACTTTGAATGAAGTGTATTTTACAATTATAAAATTACTGTTTTCTTTATTTTTTATCATACAGTATATATTTTGTTTATTTGGTGATAGCAAATCTGGGGATGTTTTGATGTACTCTCACTCTTTAAAAAAAAGGTTGACCTCTGTAGGAAACCTTTCCATAATGTTGTCAGACACTTAATAATCTGAGCATGTCAGTGGTAAAACAAGAACTTTTAGTGGACGTAAATTAAAGGTGTGTAAATACCCAATAACTTACATTGTAGCTTGTTTTCGCCTCTGCCGTCTTGCTTTAATACCCTTGAAGACAGTACTGTGACTGGGCTTGGGCTGGTGTAAACATCTCCAAACCGGTTTAATATCAAGCAAAAAATCGGACTAAATCGGTATAACAAACTTGTCTCAGCCACTCCCAAGAGAGACTGATGAAAGAGCCCACAATGAGTGTAGCGACATAGCGGTGGTAATGCACCTCTAAGCCATGACTCTTTACCTGAAGTAAGCTTGAACTACCACTTTGGTTAGGTGTTTTCACTTTGCCTCGTCTTTTTCAGCTTATTTCTCTTATCAGTTTATAATCCGAAATGTTTCCATATCAACGGTGCGGTTTTAATTTTCTTTGAGACTTACTCTGCCCAAGATAATTCTTCTCACCCCAAAAAACAAATTAACTTACAACATAAGTTAATTTGAGAACATGCGCCGTTCCCCCTCCCACCGTTACTGAAATGTTTTCTTCAATGCTGGCCCACTCAGCAGTGAAGTGCTGTCAGAAGTTCATAAACAAACATAACTTTATGTTAATCACATTGACATATTGCTTATTACCAGTGTTAGGCAAGCTGAAGTTACATGAAGGTAACATTACTCCACATTAAATGATGCTATACACTGAAACTAATGTTAGCCCCCAAATAAATGTAGCAACCTAAGCTAAAGCAATGTGGCAAAAGTAGTTTACTACATCAGAGCTATTAGCTCGGGGAAAGGTGTCAAAGTGACAAATGCCAGTTCAGCAAATCAAACCGGTTTAGCCTTGTACACCGACCCACTGACCCAACTCTAGTGGTGACAAAATATTAGTCCTACAATTTAGGAAAAAAAAGATATATTGGCAGAGTGTATCAATGATCTATGCAGTGCAATCAGTTGAATTACCACTTCAGTGGAATGTTTAATTATGGTGATTTTTATTCTTCTGCTGAGTCACATATCAACTGTGAATGAATGAGTGGTTTATTATAGAGTGTCAGGATGTGACCAGACAAGGACAACAAAATTACGAAATTATGTGTCTTCTTTGAAATGATTATGATGGCATAAAACAATTCTGGGGAAACCTGGTGAATACCTGGACCCTGGAACTGACACAGCTAAAAATAAAGCCATTTGTAGTGGCTATTCCATTTCAAAATGATAGCCACTGCTCCAGCAATAGAAGAGTGGTTTTAACGCACCTTTGTTGTTGATCCAGGCATGCGGTCGTTGTTTGAAAATAATAATTAAACACAAACATCCTACCTATACTAAATCTTTATGATCCTACCAAAACGTTGTAGACTAATATTGCATGTGTGTGAATCAGAGAAAATAAACAATACTGATGGTTTCTTAAATGATATCAAATAAGATGAAACAGGATGACTAGATGTGGTTAAAAAACTGTGTTTGGTCTCAACTAAAGCTAGGACTTCTAAAAAAAAAAAAACTCCACCCATGTTTCCAACTTCCCTTTATCAATTATACCATACCCACAATTGCTATGGTGTTGCCGATTTGCCAATCGGTGGCCTAGCTATCAATCAAAATCAGTGGATCATCACTATAACCAAAATATGAGAAGTCTTAAAATAATATCTATTGTTCTTTAAATATAAACAAAAACTGTTGTTTTGGCTCCTACACCATTGTTAAGTATATTAAATACAACTGTGCTTTTCTGCTACGACTAGCTTAAATGTGGAAACATTTAAAGTGATGGTTCGGAGTAATTTACCCTAGGGTCCTTTGCACCATGACCTCGAGCCAAACACCCCCCCGGAAGCTTTTTTCACCTGGGTCTAACATTGGGCGAGTTAGCGTAGAGTAGCGTTAGCCGCTGAATAGCTTAGCGCAGGGGCTAATGGACCCACGTTTGTATCTCTTAAATGACCCCACTAATAATGCCCGAAATGATACCAAAGGTCTACACTAGTATATATAGGTTATGCACTCATAAAACGATGGATTGGAAAGTTTGTAAGTACACCAGAAGTTTATGTAAATAACACTTGCCTGCTGGCTTCTGCTCTCTGCTGTTGTTGTTGTTGTTGCTGCTGTGAGACGAGTGCTTAGGGACGTCTACAAATTACAACACCGAAAGAGATGCAACAAAAAATATTTTTTAATTTAACTTATTTTTTAAAGTAAGTGCTGTAATATAACTAGCAGGAGACAAGTAATAACTGAGGTAAGTTTGGAGACATTACTTTATTTAATCATTAAATTAATAAATATTTGTGTTGTATCTCTTTTCGGTGTAGTAATTTGTAGACGGCCCTAAGCACTCGTCTAACTGCAGGTAGCAGCAGCAGCAGCAACAGAGAGCAGAAGAGAGCAGGCAAGTGTTCATAAACTTCTGTTGTAGTTACAAACTTTCCAATCCATCGTTTTATGAGTGCATAACCTATTTGTACTAGTGTAGACCTTTGGTATCATTTCGGGCATTATTAGTGGGGTCATTTACGAGATACAAACGTGGGTCCATTAGCCCCTGCGCTAAGCTATTCAGCGGCTAACGCTACTCTACGCTAACTCGCCCAATGTTAGACCCAGATGGAAAAAAGCTTCTGAGGGGGTGTTTGGCTCGTGGTCATGGTGCAAAGGACCCTAGGGTAAATTACTCCGAACCATCACTTTAAGCTAGTCTATTACTGGTCCAAGATGAGAAAATGAGAAAAAATATTTACTTACCATGTACTTTTTGACCTCTTCCTTTTTGTGATCCATATTCGTTTGGGCTTTGACCATCTCCTCCTTGGTGTTGTCCATCTTTTGGATTTCTTCTACTTGCATCACTCTCTTCACGTCAGTGTTCACTTTATTCTTAGTGTTTGAGTCCATGTTGTCTTTCTCAAACAGGGTTTCTTCATGTTGTACCTGCTGAAGTCTTAGCTTGTGCTTATCAAATCTGTCCTCCATGTTCACCTCCAGCCTCTGCTCTGACCTCTGCTCCTCAGTCTTGTCTTGTCTTTCCTTCACATCTGGTTTACAATGGCCAGTCTCTTCCGTCATCTTGCTGATCTCTTCCTTTTTTCTCCTGCTCATTCTTATCATTTTTACTAGATCCTTTTTCTTTAGTTCAATCTCAGTGTTCATTATTTCCATCTCTCTTATCTCTTTCTTTGTTCTTTGTAACTTGTCATCCAGCTCCTGTATTTGCCTTTCATTACTTTCCCTTACACACTTCAGTGAATTAATTTCTGCTTTAGCTAACTGCCTGTCTCTCTCTATGTTTTTTCTCTCACTCTGTATTTTAGTTTTGATTTTTTGAATCTCATCTCTTTCAGATTGGACCTCGGCTAACTTTTTCTCTATGTTCTGTTTATCCCTCTGCATATCAGCATTCACCTCTGTTTCCCACTCTGGTGTCTTCATGCTTACGTCTGTGTTTTCTCTTTGATTTTGAGAGTCAGAGCTAATATTTTCCACTCTGCCTCTTTTTGTCTTTAGCTCCTGCTTCCCCCTCACAGTCATTTCCATTTGTTGTTCACTGTCTTCTAGCACATCCCAAAGTTTCACCATCTCTTCCTGGATTCTGCTGAGTTTGATCTTAACAGTGTCAAATGTGTCTTTATGTTCTTTCTGCATTTCTATGCTTTCTATCTCTGGGGCAGCGGCTTTCTGCTTTTTAATAGCTCTTTGAATATTTACATTTATAATATGTTTGATGTGCTCAATTTGATCTCTATGTTGTAAAATGTCTTTTTTATTTCTCTGTAACTCTTGATTTATGTCTGCCATATTTTTCTCCATTTGTTCCTTTGCCTGCTTTGCTTCAAATACTATTTTCTTATTTTTGTTAATTAGACTCAGCAGACTGTCAGCCTTCAGCCTTTCCATTATCTCCTGCTTTCTCTTTATTTGGTCCATGGGTTCTTTGGGTTTCTTACTTTCTTGTGATTTTGTTAATTCCATCTTGTGTCGCTCATTGATGAGCTCATTACGTCTTCTTTCCAGAGTTTCCCTCTCTTGGTATATTTCAGTCCGCATTTTCAGAAGTTGCATTTTTTCTTGAGCGGCTTCATTTTTATTCTCCTCAAGTATCTCTATAACATTTTCTATCTGTGATCTCAGTCTTTTTATTAATAAGCACTGCTCATGTTTTTCAGCTGTGAGTCTGTTAATGTCTTCTTGTTTCTGCTCTGTATTTGTCTTCAGGTAATCAATTTCATTTCTCTCTCTTTGTGTTCTTTCCCAAAGTTGTTCAATCTCCCCCATTACTTGACATGTTAATTGTCTTTGTCTTTTAATAGTCTCCCTTATGTTGTCTTTAATTTGTTTGTCTTGCTTGCTGTTTTCCATGGTCCACTTCTGTTCTGTTTGGGTCATCCTGCTGTTATGTTGTCTTTGCTCTGTTGGTCAAGAAAATGTACAGAATATCACTTGTCACTCCACACTGCAACGTTCATATTGTGTTAAACCAGGCAAGAAAAAAAACTCCATTTTGACTACAAATGAGATAATGAAACAAGTACAGAGCCAATTTGAAAAAAGCACATTTCCAGCATGTTTATCCTCTTTAGTTGAAGCTACCTGGCATAATTTCATAAAAAGGGCTACTCCTCAACCGTGCCTCTTCTGACATTACTATAAATAGGCCTGCCTACCTAACCCTCTCGTAGGCGTAATTTACAGTGGGATAATCAAACAAATCTTAAATCAAATAATCAAAACTGGCCATTTTATCCCCCTAAAAATATTATTATGATGATGAATGTAAAATATTAACTGTTATAAAAGATAAGTGGTTGGCTTTCTCGATTCAGTGTAATTAACAAGCAGAGAAACAAAAATTTCGCAGTTTTAGCTTTCCAATGATGCTTTTGAAAGTTTTTGACCAATCATAGGAGTTGCTTTCAGGGCCCGTGAAATAAAGTCGGAAAAATAGATATTTGACCGATCCACAATGCTGCAATATTTTTTTTGACAGAATAGTATGGAATTACAGTTTTTCACGATCGCTTTGACACTTTTTTAAATACTTTTAACAACTTTCCTAAACTCTTAACACAGTTAGCACAACATCCGTCTGTGTAGGCCATACAATTAACACATTTCTTGTTGCTTTGACACAAATTGCATACAGTTAACACAAATTTAAAATGCTTAAATTTCTTTTACACACAAGCTCCACCAAGACCAAAACAATGGATCTTTACTGCCAAATTTCCAAATGCTTTCACACTGTATGTCAGAACAGATAACATCATGTTCTAAACCTAACTTATAGGCTAAAGTCAAAGTGAACAGCTGTTCAAATTTTAAATTGAAACACAAATATATCCGCTGCATTTTATACATGCATTTATTGGAAACAGCTGATTGAAGTTATGCAAATACATAGATCAATCCCAGCTGATTCCCTTCTAGGAAACACACTCAGGTGTCGAGGTTCTTTCAATCGCATGATCATATGGTAGTAGAGTAAAAGAGGACCTATTTGAACAATATACTGTAGATGAACACAGAAAATAAGAAAAATGCCTTCACGAGGGAGAGGAAGAGGAGTACCAGGACAATTCTGTCTCTATCTCCTTTTTTTCATAAACCGTACATTCTATAAAGCTACTCTGACATGGGTCATTCATTTTTTGTATTGAATCTCTGCAGCAAAAGAAACAAAATGGTGGCCGGGTTGGATCAGTGGGTAGAGCAGGCGCACATATACTTGGAGGTTTATGCCTCGACTAGGGGTGGTACGGTTCATGAAAAAACACCCGAACCGCTCGGTTCGCTAGTCTCGGTTCGGAGCGTGTGTGTACCGCACGGTTCGTCAGTACACTGTTAATGTGCACTAACCACTTACTGCCGTAGTGCCCACTTTATACACCTATGTTAAAACACTTACTGGAAATGACGAGCGGGATGGGCGTGACAAACGCAACCCATGGCAGCTGATTGGACGATTGCGTCACATGGGTCTGGCTGGTCCCAAATTTCAAAGCCAGACTGTCATGGCGGCTCGTTCAGAATACGATGTCATATTGTACTAAAATAGTTCACCGAAACGTGTTTCTGAAAACTAGGGCTGTCCTCGACTAAAGAAATTCTTAGTCGACTAACACTTATACAATTTTGCCGACTAATCGATTAGTTGATTTAATTGACAGAGCTGTGCGCTTTGAGAGGTGGTTAAGACTAGAAAAGCACAATATAAATGTAGTTAATTAACCATCTGTAAAACTGAGTTTCTCCACAATTAATCCTGCAAAAGCACCACTTTAAATCTTGTGTTTACCATAAATGTGCTCATGAGTTTCTTGGAAATGAGTAATTAAGCATGAATAAGCATAAAAAATGACTAATCGACTAAAGAAATCTTAGTCGACTAAGACCAAAACGACCGATTAGTCGACTAATCGACTAAGAGGTGGCAGCCCTACTGAAAACATTTTAAGCGAGAAATAGGCCATGCAGTTGCTGAATCTGTCTTCATTTCAGATCGACAAAGGTCAGTTTAAAAGATTTTCGTCAGATTTGGAGAGACACCGAGCCGACCGCTCCTCAAGTGGAGTGGGGTGCCGCTGCAGGTCACGTCACGTCACCTGCAGAAATGTCAAGTAGGAGAGAGGCTGCCCGGAGCTGGAGGATGCGCCAGCGTCGTTTATAGTCTGGTGTGTGGGAACATTTTGGATTTCATGTTACCTATGATGAAATAAAACAATATAGAACTGCCACTGTGTGCACGTTTTGTGCAACATGCATTCAATATGCTAATTTTAGCTATATGCTGAAGTATATTCTGGAGTGATAAAGAAAAAATAAGAACCGTACTGAACCGAAAACCGTGACCCTAAAACCGTGATACGAACCGAACCGTGGGTTTTGTGAACCGTACCACCCCTAGCCTCGACGCAGAGGTCCAGGGTTCAAATCTGGCTTGTGACGATTTCCTGCATGTCTTCCCCCCTCTCTCTCCCCTTTCTCAACTAGCTGTCCTGTCAAATAAAGGTGGAAAAGCCCCAAAAATAATCTTTACAGTAAAAGAAAATATGCATGCATTTACTAAACCCAACAAAACAAAAATGCAGAGAGACTTCAAAAGAAACTGCAGTCCAAAACACAATCTATGATCAATACAATATACTATTGTCTGTTGTATAAGGGCAGACCTGACTGACACATTTAAAATGATGCAGTTTCTGTAATTCCATCTGATGTTAGTGTTTTTTATGTCATTGTGCAGTGATTGACTAAATGTTCCTGTTGGGAGAGAACATGTGTTAGGGTTTTGGAAGAATTATTTGATTTTGAGACATGATTGCATTGTTTTGGTAGACATAGTGTATTGTGTAAGTGAATTATTGTATTTTGAAAATCAGTGTTGGAGTTTAGTTTACAAAGTGTGATTTTGAGCATGAAATTAACTGTTTTGCCAATCGTGTGTTGTAGGTGTGTTGGTGCGTTAAGAGTTTAGGAAAGTTGTTAAAAGTATTGAAAAAAGTGTCATAGCGATCGTGAAAAACTGTAAATGCAGTTGAATAATAGTATGACTATCAAATGGCTGAAGATCAATTTTACTAATACTGGAACAACAGATTTGATTCATTACAAATGTGGTGCAAAATGAATGATCAATGCTATTGAACTGAACACGTTGTTTTGCTGTGGCTCTTAAAATTAATGTGAAACAGCCTATTTGGGCATTAATGTCCCGGGACGTCCCTAGATAGTTGGAGTCAACTTCCCTGTTTTTAGTACAGTTGGTTTTTCCAACTGATGCAAACCGTATGGGAGAACAAATTAACTGTAATGACCACATTTTCAAGTGGACTTGGGCATGGATGTGTTCACACTTATCAAACGATCAGGACTTTTTTATATTTTATACTTTGAATTGTCACTTGTATTTCCTTCACATAAATAAAGCTTCTTTTTAATTTGTCAGAAGGTGACATAGTGACAAATGCCAGTTCAACCGATTAGCATAAAATTCAACCGGTTTAGCCTCTACACCTTACTGGAGCGGTGAAACCTGAAATCGGCCCAACTCTACCACTGACATGGTTTTAAAGCTATTGTTATCCAGTTTTTGATCTCCAAACATCTTAAAATGCACATATTTAGATCAGAGAAATCAAAATCTTTCTGGGAGGGGGGGGCTTGCTGAAACACATCTGAGATACAGTCCAAGGGTTTATTAATTTAAACTAGAAAATGCATTTCCTGCAGAAAATGCGTGGGAATGCTGAATAGCTGAATTGCTAAAGCTAACTGGATGAATAGCTTAAATCCGTAAGAAGAAGTTGAAGTAGTGAAAATAGTTGAAAAAGTGGAAATCGTTAAAAAGTTCAAAGTTGACGCTAAACTGAATTGTTGGCTTTAAAAGTTGAAAAATGACAAAATATGTAGAACATTGTGAGGTCTTTAGCTGAAGCTGAAGAATAGTTGAAAAAGTGGAAATTGGTTCAATAAATATGAATTTCATTGAAAAGTTGAAGAAAATCACTAATAAAATATAATATAATTATAATAATAAAATAATTTCTTGAAATACATTTGTAGAAAAACGGTAAGCTAAACTGTAAAACTGTCAAAAGTGGAAGTTTCAATAAATTGACTAAAAAGACTTGCAATGGATATCAGCCATATCCATTGCATAGAACAAACAAGAGAGAAAGAGAGGGATAGAGAGGAAAGGAGAGAGAGAGGGAAAGAAAGATAGAGGGATAGAGAGAGAGGGGGGGAGGGGAGGGAGAGAGGGAGGGAGAAGGACAGATGGAGAGAGAAGGAAATAGAGAGAGAGAGGGACAGGGAGAGAGAGAGGGGGGAGAGAGAGAGGGGGATGAGAGAGAGAGAGGGAAAGACAAAGAGAGAGAAAGAGAAGGAGAGAGAGGGAGAGACAAAGAGAGAGAAAGAGGAGAGAGATAGAGGGAAAGAGAGAGATGGAAAGAGAGAGAAAGAGAGAGGATAGAGAGGGAGAGAGAGAGGCAAAGGGAAAGAAAGAGACAGAGAGAGAGGGAAAGAGAGTGATAGAGAGAGAGAAAGGAAGAGAGGGGGAGGTAGAGACAGGGAGGGAGAAGGAGGGATGGAGAGAGTGAAAGAAAAAGAGAGAGAGAGAGGGAGAGAGAGGCAGATGGAAAAAGAGAGATAGAGAGGGGGAGCGAGAGAAGACAGACCAGAACAAGAGAATAGAAGAGAGAAGACAGAATAAAGTTCATATTCTGCCTGTAGTATCTGGGTGTGTATCTGTTGTCATGGTAACGACTGGCCAGTGAATGTTTGTAGTAGTTGAAGCAAGGGGGTAAGCTTCGCCTCAGAACGCGAACCTCCGATGGCGCCATTTTGTTGCTACGAAGAGATCACCTCTTGTTAGCATTCCACTGACCGCCATTTTTTTTACGTCACTTGACTCCGAATAACTTTACATCTGAAGCGTTAAAAGACTCTATTTGTCCATTGTTTAATTCTAAAGAAACACGACAATGTATAAAAGGCTCCTTTACCTTGTACCTCACGTTATAGCTCCGTAGCAGACGCTTTTGTAAAAATACGCTAACGATTGTGTCATAACCAAGTGACTTACTGTCGCACAGTAGAGGAATTACCGTATAGTACAGGAGAAGCTCGCAGGCAGTTTCGACTTACATTAGCTGTTTAGGTTTAATTACGAATGTTAACTAGCATGTTAGTTAGCAATAATTAGCCTGTGCTTATGTTATCTCTTTACATATACCTACACTCTCCGTCTCCGTAAGATTGGGAATGATTGAGATTTCTCTTGGCACAGCTACCAGAACACTTACAACTTTCAGACACGTTGCCACGTCACATTTAGTTGTCTCTGGCAGTTGGAGGCTGCGCAGTAAAGCAAGAGATCACCGGAAAAGTGCTTCTAATATCCTTCACTGGTCTCCGTCCAGAGCAACGGGGTCTATTGGTCCATTATATACTGTCTATGAGTTGAAGTAGTGAGAGTAGTAGAAAAAGTGGAAATCGTTTTAAGAAGTATGAATTTCATTAAAAAGCTAAAAGTTGACGCTAAACTGAACTGTTGGCTTCAAAAGTTGAAAAATGACAAAATATGTAGAACATTGTGAGGTCTGAGAGGGAGAGACAAAGAGAGAGAAAGAAAAGGAAAGAGAGAGAGAGAGGGAGAGAGAGATGGAAAGAGAGAGAGAGAGGGAGAGAGAGAGGGAAAGAAAGATGGAGAGAGAAAAGAAAGAGAGGGGGGAGGAGAGGGAGGGAGAAGGAGGGATGAACAGAGAAGGATGCCATGGTTACCGAACTGTTTGGCAACAAAATGACAAGCTCTTGAGATACTTTGTACATTAACTGTGCTTTCACGGCGAAATGTTCAATTTACAATCTGAACTCCTGACAAGAAGAACATAAAACGGAGAGGATCATTTTGAGACCAAGATCGGTAAAATCCACTCATTATTTCTTCAAATATGAACAACAACAACAACAAGACAACTGACAGCACCAAAGGAACGCTAACGTTTGCTAGCTTGTAACGGTAACGTTACGACCGAAAACAAACCAGCACCGGACAAAGCACTGGACACTAGCTAATCAACGTTACAAGGGTTAACCGGCACCATCAACCGGTAACGTTAATTACTAAAAAAAAAAACTACCGTCGATCCGAGTGAATGGATGCCGCGATGGAGGACGGCTCCGCTATCAGCCATCTAACGTCGCCGGCAAAATATTCAGATCTGCCGCTTTTGCCACCGGACAACGACGGATACGAGATCCAGTATCCGGACCATGTGACTTCCCTAAAAGATAGGAAGTCCTTCAAAACAAAAGCCCTCCAGGACTCACCTGAGAAGATCATTGCCGATTTTACAATGAAAGGAAACTGTAGGGTCAAAAGCAACCTGCTCTTCTTCAGCCATCATCCTCCTGCCTGGCATGAAACCTTTTGTGAGATATTCACCCATGTTAAAAAGAATGGAATCAGCAAAGGGAGACAAATTACAGTCTGTGAGGAAGATCCCACCTGTCCCACCCTGATTATCAACATCTATCACAATGGCACAATCATGATCCAGGGATCAGAAAATAGCCTGGATAATTTTTACAAACACTTCCAATCAATGAAAAGCGTAGCAGAGAAGAAGAAGAAAGGAAACAGACAACAGCCAGAGACCCCAGAGAGACCAGCCGTCCCCAGCAGCAGTCATGTGACCTCCTCTCCTCACTGCAGCCCCAAACTCTCCTCCAGTGTGAAGGTACTGAGAGAGGGGCTCTCCATCCTGGAGAGGGAGTTTGTGGACTTCAAAGAAAAGACCTTGACCTGCCTTCACAACAACAGTGAGAAACAACACCCAGCAGTGTGTGAGCCAAGCAGTATGGTCCTACAACAGAAGGCTGAAATCCATGAGCTGTACCAGGCCATGAAGGAGCTGGAGGAAGACAACCAGGCCCTGAGGTTAGCCCTGCGCAGAGTGATGGAGGATCTCAGCCAACACTCCACCACCCAGAGCAACCAGCTGCAGACTCTACAGGCTCTACAGGCTGAGGTCCATGCCCTGAGAGAAGAGCTGAGAGACCATCGCCCCCCCCCCTCCCATCAACCCTACGCCCACCGCTTCCCTGCCCCCGGACCCTCCTATCCTATCGGAACCCACTACACCCCACCCAGCCCCCACCACTTACTCACCCACAAAACCCCCTCAAACACACTGACTACAGACACTGACACACACACTGACCACAGTACTGATAAATCCAATCACACACACACAGCACACACTTCTCAGATCATATTAATGTGCGACTCAAACGGGAAACACATTGACTTAAAACGCCTCTTTCCAGGCCGAGAAGCAGTGAAACTCTGGACCCCCACCACGAAGAAGGCTAGTGAGCAGCTATCCAAACAGAGGTATCAAGATGTGGAGCACATTTTGATCCACACAGGGACCAACGACCTTACTGCAAGGATCAGCGACTTACCAACAGCACTGTGGCAGGTGGCAAGGAAAGCGAGAGAGAAATACCCCAGAGCACGAATAACTATATCATCTTTACTTCCAAGGACTGACACACCCCAACACACAATTAACACAATCAACGCTGAGATTAGAAAGAAATGCACACAACTGCAGAACGTCCATGTAGCCCTCCACAGAGACATATTTCAGCAGCACCTATGTGACCACATCCACCTCAGTGAGAGAGCTGTGGGGCTATTTGCAAAGAGCCTCAAAGACACAGACCTGGGCCGAGGCACATCCACACCCACCCCTGATCGCAGAAGAAACTCCACTCAATCAGGAAACTCTCTTTACCCACGCAGACGTCCCCCTACCCAGCAGATGTACCCTCAACAGCCCCCCTACACAAAACATCCACAACAACAGTACAACCAAACACACCAAGAAATCTACCTGACACATCCCACTATCCAAAGAGAGAGTGCTACCTACCTGCCACAGCCCCCCCCTCCCAGAGAGATGTATCTACCTAAAGAAGTCACCGCCCACCATCCACCGAGGGAGCTACCTACCTACATGCCCCAGCCCCCCAGCCAGAGAGAGAGCTACGCCATAGCTGCCAGAGCACCAATACCACCATCTGCCCACTGGAACCCAAACCAGATAAGAGACCTAGTCACCTTGCTGTGCACAAAACTGTTAAATTAACATGGGCTTTCAACATTATTAGACACCAAAGATAACTATACATGGATAGAAAAAAATATATATATGTATATTGATATATGTATGTATGTATATATGTATATATGTATATATATATATATGTGTGTATATGTATGTGTGTGTATATGTATGTATATGTGTATGTATATATATATACAGTATATATATACTACTTAAAATCGTTGGAGTTTGATTTATTTTTTTTTATTTTTTTTTTATTTTTTTTATTGAATATTTCTCTGTGAAACACAGATCCTGTATCTAGACAAATGTAATTCTCAATTAGTAGTTGGAATATCCAGGGTTTGTACTCTACAACGTTTGGGGATAAAACTATAGATCCTGAATTTGTAAAAAGTGTAAATAATTTAGATATCATCATTCTACATGAAACATGGAACCATTCATATTTACTATCTAATTGTCCTAATAATTACATTGAATTTTCTGTACCTTCTGTAAAAAAACAAAATGTTAAAATTGGAAGAGATTCAGGGGGAGCATTAATTTGGCATAAAGCACAATATAAAAATGATATTTCACCAGTGAAAAAGGGAAAAACTCACCTTTGGATAAAAATCAACAGAGGTATAGTTTATAGTACCAGAGATATATATTTATGTGCAATCTATATCCCACCCTCAAACTCCCCCTATTACACTGAGGAGATCTTTCAAGAACTTCAAAAGGAGATAATTAATTTCTAGTCATTGGGTCACATCTTAATATGTGGAGATCTCAATGCAAGAACTGGAAAAGAGAAAGACTACATCGAAACAGATGGAAACAAACACATATTCGGCCAAATTTCCCCAGTCCCAGCTCACACAATACCACAAAGACAAAGTTTTGATAATATTATAAACAAAAACGGAAAACAAGTTCTCCAGATATGCAAAAGCCTGGGCTTATACATCGTTAATGGAAGGACCCGTGGTGACTCTCTGGGGAGAATGACCTATTCTTCTGTGTTAGGTAACAGTGTGGTGGATTATTCAATTACCGATATCGACCCAGAAGATATCAACGCATTTGTAGTTTTACCACAACTTCCCTTTTCAGATCACTGCCAAACAACACTTTATTTAAATAAGTCTTCAAAGTATAGCATTATACCAGAATCAGAAACCAGCAAAATGTATGACCTCCATCAAAAATATATATGGAAAAAATGCGGCAACATAGAGGATTATTTAACTGTACTTGACAGTACAGAAATCAAATCAAAACTTAATCTCTACAGACTCACTAAATTCCCATGCACAAAAGATGGAGTAAATTTGGCTACACAGCATTTAAACAATATATTGGATGAATTGGCTACAAATCAAATCTCAAAATAATTAACTATAGTAAAAAAATTAAAAAACACAAACCTTCAAAAGAAAAATGGTACGATAATGAATGTGTTTATGCTAGAAAACAACTAAGACTATTATCTAACCAAAAACACAGAGAACCCCATGAGAGTCAAATACGGGTCCAATACCATCAGGCACTAAAATACTACAAAACACTAATCAATAAGAAAAAAGAGCTTTACAGATCTGAAGAACTTAACAAAATAGAAGAAGCCATTGACCAAAACGTCTTCTGGAATGTGTGGAATAAATTCAGTCCAAAACAAACTAAAGATAAATTAACAATACAAAATGGTTTGATCTGGAAAAATCACTTTGAATTTTTGTATAAGAATATTGATTATAGTGCAATCACCCCCCAACAACAGTCAGTCATTGAAAATCTTCACCAGTTAGAGGAAAAGGTGAAAGACTACCAAAACCCCCTAGATAAAGAAATAACACTTATAGAAATACAGAGCCAACTGAAGGCTCTGAAGGCTGGAAAGACTTGTGGAGTGGACAGCATCTGCCCTGAGATGCTAAAGCCCAGTAGCCCTACACTGCAGGCAACCCTCCACAAGCTGTTCAACCTTGTTCTGGAGTCTGGTTATTTTCTGAGATCTGGAACCATGGACTCATCACCCCTATTTTCAAAAATGGCGACAGATTGGACCCTAACAATTACAGAGGCATTTGTGTGAACAGTAGTCTGGGGAAGGTTTTCTGCAGTATCATCAATGCCAGAATACTGTCCTTCCTTACTAAGCACAATGTCTTAAGTAAAAATCAAATTGGCTTTTTACCAAAATATCGTACATCAGACCACATCTACACTCTGCACACCCTTATTAAAAAATACACCAAAATTAAAAATGGGAAAATATTTGCATGTTTTATATACTTTAAAAAAGCTTTTGACTCAATATGGCACGATGGGCTTTATAATAAACTTATTGAAAGCGGTATAGGGGGTAAAGTCTATGACACTATTAAATCACTGTACACAGAAAATAAATGTGCAGTAAAAATTGGCTCAAAAAGAACAGAATTCTTTAAACAAGGGCGTGGAGTGAGACAGGGATGCAGTTTGAGTCCAACACTGTTTAACATCTACATCAATGAACTAGCAGCGATGTTGGAACAATCTGCAGCCCCAAGTCTCACACTTCATGATACCAACATCAAGTTCCTGCTCAATGCCGATGATCTAGTTCTGTTGTCCCCTACAGAAGAGGGTTTACAACAGAGCCTGTCCGTCCTAGAGCAATACTGTCAGAAATGGTCACTGACAGTCAATCTGAAAAAGACCAGTGTTATGGTATTTCAGAGGAGAGCCAGATCTCAGGTAAATAGACAGAGTTACAACTTCACTCTGGGCAACACCAGACTAGAACAAAAGGGATCATATAATTACTTAGGGATTGAAATTAGTGCATCAGGGAGTTTCAACCTGGCCATAAACACACTATGTAATAAAGCTCGGCGAGCTTTGTATGCAATCAAATGCAAATTTGGAAAAACAAATATCCCAGCAAGAATTTGGCTAAAAATCTACCATTCTCTGATAACACCAATAATGCTTTACGGAAGTGAAGTTTGGGGCCCGATTTCGAAACCAGAATTTAAAAACTGGGATAAAACTCCCACTGAAAAATTACAATTGGAATTCTGTAAAATGATTCTAAAAGTTCGCCCAAACACCCCAAACAATGCATGCAGAGCAGAACTCGGTATATTCCCTCTGAAAATTCAAATCCAAAAAAGGTCAATTAAATTTTGGCAGCATTTAAATCAAGCTGATAAAAATTCCATTGCATACAAAGCTCTCCTGAGCAACCAGCAGTGTTCAGATGTCCACCCCCTCGACCAGCTGGCTCGGAGGTACACTGAGCTAAACACAGCCAGTAATAGACAGACAGGTAGAGAGAGAGACAGGTACACTGAGCCTCAGAGCCGCCACAGACACAACCCTCAGTCTTCAATCAAAAGATTTGAAACTAAATTAAAAGACGAGTATACAGAACAATGGCAAAATAAAAACAAAATACAACACAAACTCCTCTGTTATCAATCCCTGAACAGAGATATCAAATTGGCTGAATATCTCAAAACTAAAAATCCAAAAGAAATACGGGGAAGATAAAAACACGGCATGGCTAGCAGCTAAATATGTCTTCTCTTGCCACAATACAAGGAACAATAAATAGAGAACTGTATAGATTATTATTTATTTTCTAATTTATTATTTTCGTTATTTGTATTCTTTTTTTATATACTGTTTCAATGTACCCTCTGAGGGAACGGCACAGAAGTTGTTTAGTATCTGCATTTATATTATAATTATAATATGTTTACTTGTATTATTATTATTATTATTACTACATCAGATGTATTTAATCCTTGTCATTTTATATGTATGTTTGTTCTTATGCTTTGGCAACACAGATGTATTTGTTTTGTCATGCCAATAAAGCAACATGAAATTGAAATTGAAAAATTGAGAGAGAGAGAGAAAAAGAGAGAGAGACAGGGAGAGAGAAAGAGAGAGAGAGGCAGAGGTAAAGAAAAAGAGACAGAGAGAGAGAGGGAAAGAAAGATGGAGGGAGGGAGAGAGACAGAGAGGGAGGGAAGGGGATAGAGAGGGAGTGAGGGAGACAGAAAACAAAAAGGAGGGAGGGATACAGACAGAGGGAGGAAAGAAGACAGAGGGAGGAAAGGAGACAGAGGGAGGAAGACAGAAGTAGGGTAGGAGACAGCGAGAGACGGAGAATGAGGGAGGAGGAGGGAGACAAAAACAAAAAAGCAGAGGAGGGACGGAGAGAGAAAAGGAAGGAGGGAGGGAGACACAGACAGATTAGGAGACAGACAGAAGTGGAAGGCAATAGATCTAGACTACTGTTCATATTACTGCCTGTAGTATCTGTATAGACTAGTGTTCATATTACTACCTGTAGTATCTGTATAGACTACTGTTCATATTACTGCCTGTAGTATCTGTATAGACTAGTGTTCATATTACTGCCTGTAGTATCTGTATAGACTACTGTTCATATTACTGCCTGTAGTATCTGTATAGACTACTGTTCATATTACTGCCTGTAGTATCTGTATAGACTACTGTTCATATTACTGCCTGTAGTATCTGTATAGACTACTGTTCATATTACTGCCTGTAGTATCTGTATAGACTACTGTTCATATTACTGCCTGTAGTATCTGTATAGACTAGTGTTCATATTACTGCCTGTAGTATCTGTATAGACTACTGTTCATATTACTACCTGTAGTATCTGTATAGACTACTGTTCATATTACTGCCTGTAGTATCTGTATAGACTACTGTTCATATTACTGTCTGTAGTATCTGTATAGACTACTGTTCATATTACTGTCTGTAGTATCTGTATAGACTACTGTTCATATTACTGCCTGTAGTATCTGTATAGACTACTGTTCATATTACTGCCTGTAGTATCTGTATAGACTACTGTTCATATTACTGCCTGTAGTATCTGTATAGACTACTGTTCATATTACTACCTGTAGTATCTGTATAGACTACTGTTCATATTACTGCCTGTAGTATCTGGGTGTGTCTGTGAAAGTGTTGTCATGGTAACGAATGGCCAGTGGATATGTTTATAAACTTGCTTTGATGTCTGTAATCAAGCTGATGAGCAACACCTGCTGAATCTGTCAGCTGTGCTGTGCTTAAGCTATTCAGAGTCCCTGAAAGCGAGCTCTCAAACAAAGCCTCACAGTGGCAAAACGATAACTGCTATCAGTCAAATGACGTGATCCTGAGCACCACAAGGCCTTTGTGAACGTATCAGTATAAAATTTATATGGATAAACGTAAAAATGTGGTCATATCAGCGATTTCAAAAAGTGGTTCGTTCAGTGTTTCGCTGGGAAATATCCAGGAGTTTTAAAGGAACACGCCGACTTATTGGGAATTTAGCTTAGTCACCGTAACCCCCAGAGTAAGACAAGCCATCTTCTAACAGTAAACAAACCGGGAACTATATTCTCAGACAGGCTTGCTGCGAGCATATCACTCCGCCCAAGTACTATATTCTTCCGCCTGAGAATATAGTTCCCGGTTTGTTTACAGTTAGAAGACGGCTGTGTCTCATGTTATGTTGTTTTTTGTACACGCTGTGACTCTATAAATCACAACATGTAAATAGGAACATGTTGGCGTTATTTTGTCACTTATTGGGAGCAGTAGGATTATTGGAACCATTCACCTGATGTTCTGTGCTGGCCTGATGCCGCTGGAGCCGTCAGACAGCGTTACAGCACGCACGGAGATGACAAGGGTATGTATCGACTTGTCTAACTCTGGGGGTTACGGTGAATAAGCTAAATTCCCAATAAGTCGGCGTGTTCCTTTAACATTGGAGCGAATGGAGACAGAAATGGACATCTTGTCATTTGGAAGCTCATCCAGCCAAAAGTACAAGGTATATCACAAAACTGAGCAGATTTCCTGAAACTACACAAAAATACCTACGTTTTGATGTATGAATTGTGTCTGACAAGTAGATATTGTGGGCGGGAGAGCAGTTTTTAGAGAAGAGACGAAGATTATTTTTTTGAAGCTTCACCCTCTGAGCGATGACATCATCACTCTAACCAGCCACACACACACTCTGTTTAATCGATAAAAAATCCTGAAAAGATCACTAACCTTAAACAGCTTTTTAACAAAAACTGTTAAAGATATCAAACTGAAAAGATATAGCCTGATAGCTGAATATTTTGTGAACATTTTAAAGTTTGTTTGGCGTCTGTACACAGCAAAAATTGGAGTGTTGAAATTTCAGGGTTAAACATTTCCGAGTTGATTTTCACTCCCAGAGTGTAATTTTAACACATTCTGATTTAAATGGTGTTCACTGTTGGAGTTATTTGACAGTGTTGATCCGGTCAGTGTTAACCCAACTCCGCAGAGACGTAATTATAAGCCCCGCCCATGCATTTCACTTCTTCGGTTGGAGACAGAGGAGACAAGTCAGCGCCATTTTCAACCTCCCATGCGGTACTACCTCCCATGCAGTACTAAACGGTAAGTGCAATTAACTCAAACTTACTGAAACAATTATAAATTGATACTGTATTTCAGTATGAACAATGAAACATCTACAGAGAATATATTGCTTAAAAAAACCGTGTTTGTTGCCAGGACTGAACAGCAAATTTGTCCTGGTGATTAGCTAGCTAGCAGTGTATGGTAAGCTAGCTAACAGTTTGTTACTTAAACCATCTCCAACTTTATCAATGATGATTTAACAAAGGAAAAACAAAGCGTTATGTTTTTTTACTGTATTAAATCTTGGTTGAGGCTGAAGCTAACGTCTTTTTTTCCCCTTCACTTTGAACATCAAAGGGGCCGCAAAAAACATGTCCCAACATGCAGACGGTGTTTCACGTGTTTAGTTGTCTGTGTGACCAGCATACCACTGTATTTGGTGACCCATCAGATTCTATGACCTGCATTGTTGGAAGAAGTACTCCGATCATTTACTTAAGTAAAAGTTTATAAGTATTACCAGTTAATTGTACTGAAATTACTTAGTTAAAGCTAAAGTACAAAATTAGCAGAAAATCGGGCTGTGACTGATATATTTAACATTTATTAAACATTTAAATGCATCATTAAATACTGATGAGTCAACGCATAAGCAGGATCTCTCAGTCACAGCCCGATTTTCTGAAAATTAGTACTTTTTCCAACACTACAGGTCACAGAATCTGATGGGTCACCAAAAATGGTGTAATACTGTCGACTTAGCTTTAATTTTTACCGTTTTTCCTTTAAATGTTTATTGACTTTGTCAAACTTCCTTGCATGTCTCAGTCAAAATGCTGGTGCAGGTGAAGTACAGCCAACAGCAGAAATATGTGAAGCTGGATGAGGATGAAGGACGGTTTGACTTTATGCAATTCCATGAAAAAGGTTAGCATGGCTTAGGAAAAAGGTTTTAAACCACACCCATGTTCTTTTAAAAGCTCATTGTGCAAGCTCCTTAATGTTGTTGATTCTGATTTCTTTACATGCCTTTATCAGACTCTTTTATAGGTAAATGGGGTTAAATTGCTAAACATTTTCAGTTCTGTAATGTGTGCTTCATAGTGTAAAGTATTATATACACCAAAACAATCAATAAAAATAGGCAATCATCAATTTTGAGAGGGAAAATGCTCTAGGTCTATTTAAGGATTATACAGTGGTGGATGTATGTATTTAACATGAACCGTTATTGGCTGTGAGGCAAGAAACAGTGCTGACTTCAAAGGCACATTCAGTTTGACCTTACTATTTTTTTTCCAGTCATTGAGAGATTTTGCCTGCCACCTGATGCAAAAGTCATATACAAGGATGCAACAGGGACAGAAGTTGATGCTGAAATATTCAGCGACCTCGTTGGACAAGGCAATGTGGTGCTGACAGTTTTCTCAGATCAGGGTGAGATATCAAGGCAGGTATAATAAAGCACTCTACACCTTACATAATATAATTATTTGCACACTCTACACCTTACATAATATAATTTTTTGCATTTTTTTCTATTCCTTTAGAATTCTCTGATTTCTCCTTGTCTTCTGCTTCTGAGACGTCTGACTCAAGCTTGAGCTCAAGTGCATCAATTATAATCCTAGATGATGTCCCTAGCAAGAGACAAAGAATTGAGGATACACGTGATGCTGTGTCTGCTAAACAGGTTTCTTAATACTTTCACATTTTTCTAGAAAAGCTTGTTTCTAGAAAAGCTTGTTTTGTATTCTAATGTTTTTGTTTTTTATTAGTTGATTGAAGCTGTGCTAAGAGGCAAGTCTGGGGGTGATGAAGTACTACAGGAGTACCAAACAACAGAAACCCTAACAGATGCTGCAAGAAGAAAAATGGTTAACATCCTGGTGGCTCACATGATTGACAATCATGGGTATGTTTGTTTCGCATTGTTTTTATTTGTGCCAAATAACTGCATGGCCTTGGAAATAAATGTACTAATTTAATATCTCCTCTCAGGCACCACCCCACTAAGGCAATCAGAGAAGATTATGCACGTGGGATAGTGATGTTGTTCCCTTCCCTCAAGGATCCATACTCCAAGAAGGGCTATGTAATAGGCATTTTTATTGTTAACATTTTCATGTCATGTTGTGACACAAAACTGTGTGGACGACGTTAATATTTGAATTCTGTGAGATTTCTCATGAGCCTGGTATGACAACGCATTTCTTTTCTTTTTTTCATTTCAGGAAAACTTCTATGATGCTGCAAGCAGCACAGGATACATTTCTTGGCGTCTGAAAACAGTCCAGAGGAAGATTCGTCGAGGATCTGCACTGCCACCAAATAGCCCAATTGACGTTTCTCCAGGGGGCCCAAATTTCCAAAGGACTGTTAATGTTGAAAGGCAGCTTGATGGTGATGCTTGCCAAGAGGCCATGTCTTTGCTCAACCATACCACAGACAATTCCCTGATTTTCCAGAAGATGAGAGAGACCTTTCAGCACCGTCAGAAGCTCGTTAATGACCCAGGCAGAAGTGTTGATATCCTCTCCAGCTTCCCAAGATTCCTGGATACAAAAGGATTGGTAAGTTTGGGATGAGATGTTTAGAATGGCTTGAAAATTGAAAGTATTTCCTGAAGAAGTAGTAGTAGTAGTAGTAGTAGTAGTAGTAGTAGTTTAATATCTTCTTTCTTAAAGGTGGACCAAGACTTCACTCTCCTATTTGATAACGACACATCCTCGAGGCTTCTTCAGAAATGGGATTTGTTCTTCAAGCCAAATGTCATAAAAGAGGCTAAGCGGCTCACCCCAACACCAGAGTTGCGTCGCTTGGTGAAGTCAGCAGAAAGTCCCCCAGGAAGTGATCTTGATGAGGCAACAAGTGAGTTGTTTTTATTTTTTTTTATTTTAATAAATTTGCTATAATTGCAGTTAAACTATAACTGCAATAATATTTCATTTGTTTATTCTGTGTATCTATGAACGTTGATCTGATTTTTGGGATAAATGTGACTAATAGATGAATGACAGTTTAAAACGTTCTCATAATGCCTCCCTGTTCTCATTCAAACTTACATTTGAAGAGTTTTCAGTTAATTCTTGTGACTCTTTGTCCTCAGCCTACGACCAAGAAATGGCTTCCCTGTTGTTGCTGTTACATCTCCTTCCACCACCTCCAGGGGGACTGAAGTCTCCAAAAATTAGTGCATGTGATGCAGTTGAGAGAATTGTTGTCTTTCATAAGGTAATTATATTATTAAGGTGATTATAATAATTTGTCACATCACTTCTTAGCCACATGTAAATGAGGGTTGTTAAAAAGTGGATGTAATTGTAATTAAGTCTTCATTCCCATCTTGCACTAGCCAATGAAAAGATGTTTGAATAATCACCTCTACGATGTAGTTTTCTCTGTGGCTACACATTATTCTTGTGTCTAATTTTCAGTTTTCTCATCTCAACCCTAGTCATGCTGCAGTTTGGAGGAGCATCTCCGCAACCAGCAGGGTCGGCAGCCGTACCTCCTCGCTGTTGGGCGTCAGAAGAGCAAGATTGACAGCTTCTACATCACCATGGATAAGCGTCTCATCCCATGCAAGGCAAACCGCTCCCTCGGGGCATGTGACGAACTTTTCAAAGCACATTTTGTGTTTAATTTGTCTTACGATGTGGCACTTGTGAATTTTTACACATTCCTGCAGACAACAGTGTATAACATTGATTTGGGGAAAATGAAGGAGTCACCCAGAGTTAAAGACTTGAGAGCAAGACTGCTTAACCAGCCAGTAGCACTCTCATCCTGTGAGTAAGAAGCTATAACAATGTTGACCTGTTTCATGTGTCAGAAATATTATCCCAGCAGTCAGAAGTTGATTTCACATTTAAGAGTTGAACATGGTTACTATCCTGGACCCAAGTTCAAATTGTTTTGTTCTCAGCAAGGCTGTAGGCATCAGTTCCTAACATATACAGGTTTTCGGAAGCACCTTAATAGTGTTCATTGTAATGTTCAGCAAATTGCTCAAACTTCAACTGTTGCATGTTCATCTAGTGAGCCAGTTGCAACTTCATCTCAGGCACATGCGTTGGAGGACAAAATTAATCCACAAAATCAATGTAGCTCTTCCAGTGTTTCTTCTGAGAGCAATGATTCAGGACTTAGTAAAGATCCAACTAAAGAAATGTCTGCATCCATCGTGGCCAAATTACAGGGGAGTGGGATTTCCAACAGTTTGGTATCCTCAATTGTAGGAGATTTGGAAGAACTAACAAGTGAGATTCGCTCACAAGCAAAGCATACAGCTATTTCTGCTTTACCTATAACTGACCCCAACGTATCTGTGATAAATGAATCTTTTGAAGATTATGAAAACCCGTTCACAAATCTAAATACAGAATGGAAACGAAATAAATACTTCCACCAAAAATGGGGAGTTGTCGAGCCAGTAGAAATAACACTGGGAGTGAGATATGACAACAGGCGAAATCAGAAATCCGGTACTTATGATCAAGTACCTGTGAAGGATACTTTTATATATGTGCCGATTTTAGAAACATTGAAATTCATGTGCAGAAATCCAGAAATTTGTGTTTTGCTAAAGAAAGAGTGTAGATCAGAGCCTGACACTTATACTGACTTTTTTGATGGAAGTTATTTTAAAACCCACCCTTTGTTTACAGTAGGGCTGCAAATAACGATTATTTTAATAATCGATTAATCTGTCGATTATTTTTTCGATTAATCGATGAATCGGATAAAAAAAAAGCATTAATTTACATCAACTCAATACATACATACTTGTTGTTTTAGTTAATAGTTGTGTAAAGGTAAGTAACCCAAATAGCAGATACAGACAGACAGACAGACAGACAGACACACACACACACACACACACACTTATTCATTAAATTATTACCATCATTGTAGTAAGTGCAAGTTAAGTTCGTTTATACACCACACACTAATATATTTGTCAACAATAACTGATATGGGACAAAGCACATAATATATACATGGCAACAGATTGAAAAATGAATGGGCCAAAAAAGGCGAGTGAATAAAACCGTGTTTTTAGTCTTGCAAAGTATACCACCCCTGCTTTATTACTGTTATTACCAAGCTAACGCTAGCTTGTCATGCTAGTCAGCTGGATAACGAGTAAACAGCAGCACCAGAAGAGCTACTGGAGGGACGTTACGTTCCTCACTTCAGAACGAACAGAACTAGGATAGTGTAGTGACTTTACCCTGCTGTTGAACTTCGTTCCTCCTCATCAAGGACTCCCACATGTTTACATTTTAGGTGCTGACTCATCACCGTGGTGCGCCCGTGCCATGCCGTGTCGCTTTTGTTTATCTTGCAATTAACACGTTTTTGATTTATTTAGTGTGAAATGCTCCCACACCTTGGATGACTTATATTAGGTTGTACTGATTTCTCTGCCTCCGCCGAGTGTTTCAGAACAACGTTATGGGTCTCTCCAGTCTCTCTCCGTATTTCCTCTATCCCCGCTCTGCTCTTTTTCTTTTCTTTCGCTCTGCGCTGCTCCGCTCTGCGCTCAACTCAATTTTTTTTTTATCTCCGCGACTAGGTGGCCTAATAGTTGCGCGACACAACGAATCGATAATTAAATTCGTTGCCAACTTTTTTAGTAATCGAATTTTATCGATTTTATCGTTGTTGCAGCCCTAGTTTACAGCTAATAGACATGCATTACAAATCCAACTATACTATGATGATTTTGAAACCGCCAATCCCCTTGGCTCCAAACGTGGAATTCACAAAATTGGCTGTCTTTATTTTGTTGTAAGAAACTTGCCCCCAAAATTTAATTCGGTTTTGATGAACATTCATTTGGTAACACTTTTTCACACACAAGATCTGCACAAGTATGGTTTTGATGTTATACTAGAACCGTTGATAAATGATTTGAAAAAACTAGAAAGCCAAGGGCTAAGTCTTCCATTTTCAAATGAGCAGGTATATGGTACAATCTGTCAGATCACTGGAGATAATCTAGGGATGCACACAATTCTTGGTTTTAATGAGTCATTCAGTAGCCGTCATTTCTGTCGCCTTTGTTTGATTGAGAAGAATGATTGTCAAACAGTATACAGTGAGGATGATCCTAAGGTGATCCTTCGTGGAAAAGATGTTTGAAATGCATTGCCAGTCTCTCCAGGAAAACCCACAATTGAAGTCACTTTATGGTTTGAAAAAAAGATCTACACTTAATACATTGAAGTATTTCCATGTTTGTAATAACTATTCATTTGATATCATGCATGATCTTCTTGAGGGTGTGGTTCAGTATGAGATCAAATTGCTTTTTGGATATCTCACACAACACTTTATGTCAGAACAGGACTTGCTTTTGTTGGGGACCAAGAGTCTGGTTAAACCTGATTTTTTACCGTCCTCAACTGAGTGACTATGATTCTCCTGATGTTCTGAACGATCCCCCCCCGGCTCCAGAGACATTATCTGATCGAGCCTTGGCTGCATGATACTCTCCAACTACGACAGAGTGACTGGTGTGACCCAACGGAACGGGTAAGTATGCTGACACCTTCACACGTCCAAAAAGCACGTGATGCTGCCTTTGACCCTGAGCCTGACCCTCCTACCACATGCAAAGGTCCAGCCGACCTGGATGAACCTATTTGGCTCCCCTCGGAGCCTCCAGTCACTTCGGTCTACTCAGAGACCACGGCTAGCAGCCTAGTGAACTCCAGTAGAGAGGTGTCAGAGCTGGTCCTAGGTGAGAGTTATCAAGAGCCTCTATCGGGCCGTTTGCTGGAAACAGGTGCTCCACTCCGCAAGGAGACACCCCAGCTAATTTCTGATTGCAACATTCTGCTTCCTGAAGAAAACATAACTTCTCCACTCGTTAAAGAGGAAGAAAACCCCCAAACCTTGTGCGATAAAAGTGGATCAAAACTTTCACCCACTGCAATGGATACTTTGTGTAGCTCAAAGCCACACTCTGCCTGGACTCCACCCCCACGAAAGGGGGAGGGAGCTCCCGATGACTCGGACAACACGCGTCCACCCCCAAAACAAGGTCCGTATCCAGCAGAACTGTCAGACTCCTCAAAGGGGCCAGACACTGATTTGTCATCAGCAGAACTAGACCAGGGAGGTAACTTAAAGGAGCCCAGAGTGCTCCCCGAAACCACGACGCCTAGCGCCTCACAAACTCCTCCCTTGACATCCTGGGGAGACCCTGCCCACAAGGGCAACGCCCATGGTACAGATACCGCAGCAGGGGGAAAAGGGGGTGTGAGCACCCTAGCCCTGCTGGACTGCGTCTCCAGAGTAAGTCAGACACATTCTAACACTTCGGCAGAAGTCGTTAAAACAATGCTTCCCCTCAGTACACCAGTATTAGGCGTAGCATTTAGTGGTAGCATTCCCAGCTACCTGCCTGATAAACTGCCCATCACAAAACCAGTTTTAGTCGATATCACACCCCAGAGGATGACTCTGGTGCATCCTCGTCTCATCTGTGTAAGTGACACAGAAGACTTGGGCAGCGGTCACAATCACCAGAGGCCAGGTCCACTCGCTGACAACCACCGGGGACACAGTCACGCCCAGGTCGACACCCTGAGGCCACTTGATCCTGCAGGCAGCCTGCCAGCCCCAGACGGACAAGTCACCGTCATTCATGAGCAAATGGCCATGATTCTTCCAGAGCCTGATCCTGGCTCGGATTTTTCTTTACCGCCGGCGAGCACACAGCCGCCGCAGTCTGGCAGCCTTGACTTTTCCAACCCTCACGGGTCTTTCCTTTGCTCGCTGAACAACAGCGATGCACCGTGCCACACCTGTATGGTTAAAGGTGCACCCTTTTATGGCGCCACGCCAACAGACGTGCCCATATCACTTTGGCCAAAGAATCCGGCCGTCAGGCCAGACTTGCACCATCACTTGCGCCCACCTGACCCGCCTCCAGCTTTTGCAAAGCAAAACTATTGCCTTTCTTCAGAGTCCCCGCAGACTCTCCTCAAGGTGGCTGGAGCAGGCGCCTTCTCTGTACTCCAGGGAAAGGGGGTCATACACTTATGGCCCCACCTCCAGGTAAACTTGATCGGCCCAGTTACCAGAACTGGACGAGGTACCCAGTACCTCCTCATCGTCACGTGCAGCCTCACCATGTGGGTTGAATGCCTTTCAGCACCCAACTGCACAGCCGTGACAACCACGGTCCTGCTCCTGAACCACACGTTCAGTCAGACCAACTCCACATGCGATCCTCACTCCTAGGAGAAGAGCAGCCTCTGCACCTGGAAAGGGGGAGGGAGACTTTCCCCCCAAGAGGATAAGACTCAAACCAGTTGAGTCATAGGGATAGCTGCATGCCTCACCTCACTCTGTTGACATGCACTTCCATCCTAAAAACTTTTCAAACAGTAATCAAACTACCTCAGAGCTTCGGTAGTAAAATTCTTTTCAGGATACTATTTACTGTTAAGTCCATTCTGTTCCTCAAGAACCCAGTGCATGCTTTAGACTGTCAGGTGTCACAGAAACACAACCAGGTGCTAGTAGCGAGAGATTTAATGCAAAGCATCGGTAGAGAAGGAACCTCTTCGGTCAACAAACTCTAGCCTTGTTGTAGACCCATAAATCTGCTACTAACCGTATTGTGCGATCTTCACAGGTACATCTGACGTATAGTCTTGGCAGTGCAATTCCAAATTTAGGTAGCTCATAAGAATGAGAGATAGGACTCTGCCTACGCATCAGAAGACAGAATGTATACAGACTAGAGTCTGCATTGAGTATTTGTTTTGACATTAAAACATACATACACCAGTCCACAGGTACATGCACACAGTCACATGTACATACACTGGTGAACCCCAATTCTTTTCTGGAGTGAACCTGTTAACCCCTAACTACTTCACTTTCCTTTCCTATCTTCCTTCATTTGTTTTGTTTCAATATATTTTGGGTTAATGTCATATTGAAATAACTACAATGATTGTACAAGGGATAATTCATTGCTTACCTCTTGTGTTTTGTTTAAACATTTGGTGTTTAGCTACAGTTAGAATTTTGTCTGCCCAGACAACTGCCTCATTTTGTCTGCCCAGACATTGTAGCCTCTGTCAACATATGAACATTATGAACTTGTGAACTGCCTCTCATTCCCAGGAAGGCTTTGACTTCAACGGTGTAGTTTTCACCCTTTCAAGAGTTTTGAGTCTTCCTATTGGTTCAGCGGGACCAGAAACACAGCAGGTGGGTCCTGATCTATAAATAAGCCTGATCATCCAAAACTCCCTCGTCTTCGCTTGCAAAGCACGTTGCTAACAGGAGGCGCGCCAGCGCTTGTGCTCAACTTCCATTTTCTGGAGAAAGAGGATTTTATTTCGGTGGATCCTTGAAAAACGCACCAGTGTTTTTCATAACTGCAGTGAGAAGGAAACAACGTTTTTCTTCTCAAAGTCGACCAAACTCTTCCCCTTACTGCCTTTTTGGAGGGGAGTTTCTCCGTGGCCCTGACGAGCGCCCGGTATTCGTTCTGTTTCATTTTTGTGGAATCGATGGACAGGAATAAACGGACTGAACACACTGTAAGAAGGCTTACGTCTGGGCAGAGATAAGTAGTGTGTTTATTAATGAGCAAAGGGTTCGCTACCAATGTGCCATTAATATGATCTGATTTAATCGTGTACTGGCCATATGTGATTATTAATCTGTTCTGTGAATGTATAAATTGATCATTATACTCGTTGATTTATGTTGTGTTAAAGTAGCTGGGTTAAAACCGTAATTGCTATCTGCTACTCACTCCTTTCAGGAGTTCTAATTACTGTCGGCGAGAAACTCGCAAAAATCAGCTGTTCGCTACTGGAGTGGGTATAGTGACGTTTTCCTCAGCAAAACCAGGAGTCTCAGGCTGTCCTAACTAAACGTTAGCCCAGACCTGAGTAGCTGAGGGGAACTGGGTCATTATCGATAACTGAGATCATAGTGCCTCTTTTCTTTACTCTTCTCCTCTTTCTTCTTTTACTAACCCACACACACACACGACACAGACTAGCCGCATTAGCTCCCGAGCTAACGCAGTAGGCTAGCTTCACACCTGGAGTCGGTATCACCTTGTACAGAGCTAACACATGACCTAGCATACTAGGCTAAGCGTGCGTGTTGCCTAGCAACCCCCTTGGCTTCTTCAGCTCCTCCCCGTGCACGCAGCACCACTACCGCCCTCTTTAGGCTAAATAGTTTTGTGCAGCTCACAGGAGCAGCCAGTTTGGTTTTTGTGTTAGGAATACATTTTGACACCGCCCCTCCTCCTTCGCTCTCTCACACACACACACACACACACACACACACACACACGGACACAAAGGTGCCCATGCTGCTTTTGTTTTGCTTTGTTTTTGGTTGTGATATTATAAAAAGGTATATGAGTTTATTATTGTAGAATTATTGTTTAGCTACTGATAATTGCGACGTTAATAAATCTTATTATGCTTAATTAGCAGTTGCTTGTGATTATTTGTGTACTGGTTGTGACAATCGCTGGTCGATCAGGTCCGTGCTTGGATTCACCCCCTTCCTTTATTTCCTTTTTAAAGGATTTACACAGAAATGAGACTGATCCACAGTTTGATTATTGGTCCCTGATTTGCAGGGTGGTGCCCCGTTTTTGATTGTTTGTCGATTTGATAAAGTTATTAATAACCATATTCATAACTTTATTAATATTGATAAAACATCTTTGATAATTTGCCAATGATCAAATCTGTATCCTAAGGGAATCCTACACTTTCCAGGATTTATGGTTTTGATTATGGATTTTTAGAACGAAAAAATCGTCCTACAAAGATTATTTTGGAGAGTGCTGGCAATGGCATTGGTTTGAATTCTATTCAGACATTGTGTCTTGTGAAAAACATCCCACTGTTGTTTGGTGACATTATTCCTGCAGGAAACAAAAACTGGAATTTGTTACTGTTGTTACTTCAAATAATGAACATAGTTTTTTCACCTTCTCTCACTCTAGGTATGACAATATATTTAAAGCATTTGATTGTTGACCACCACAAACTATTTAAGCACTTGTATCCACATAGAAACTTGATACCTAAGCATCATTTTATGATCCATTACCCATCTTCTATAAGGAAAATTGGCCCCTTATTATATACATGGTGTATGAGGTTTGAGGCCAAACACAAGCTGTTTAAAGATTGTTTTAAAAATTTCAACAACATAACCAAATCGCTTGCTAAAAAGCATCAGATGGCCATTGCTTATCACTGGGAAACCTTCACCCTCAAACAAAATGAGTATGGGCCAATTAAATCTTTTCTCTTCAGAGATGAGAATGTCGTCAACAATGAAATGCTTGAATCAATCTTGTCAAAAGATATTTTCTCAACTAGTTGGGTTAAAGTTGATGGTGTAGAGTATAAAGCTGGACTAGTTATTTGCAGTGCAATGGAAGAAGACATGCCAGTCTTTTGTAAAATAAGTGATGTACTTTTGGTTGAAGATCAAATTTTCTTTTTGACAAACAAGCTATTTACAGAGAATTTTGATGACCATCATCATACATTCTGAGTATTACGAAGTACGGAAAGATGTCTACTAAAAATGTCTGAGCTTAAATTTCATAAACCGTTTGATATTCAAAGCTCATACAATGTTTCAGATGAAATTACGTACATTATACCTTCATTCACAATGTTTTAATTCAACTGACTGCAAGGGAGAAAAGGCACAAATAAATGTTTTTGAAAATGATTGTTTATTGTGATTAATTTTTATTAATATAAGTATATATTAAATTAATAAATAATATTGAATAAATTAACAATTTTAACATTTTTTCAGTGTAGATAATTGACACTTTAGGGAGTGAAATTAACACTACCCAAATAGTTATATAAAATTAACTCGGAGCAGTGTTAGTTGTCTAATCCCTTAGTGTTACTTTAACTCTGTTTTGCGAGTTAAAAAAGGAACTCTGGCAGAGTGTCAAATGTTTAACTATTTTGAAAGTGTTAATTTAACTCTGGAGAGTGTGGACCTATATAAACCCTCAAAAAGTGTTGAAATCAACTCTGTGGGAGTTAATTCAACACTGGACTTTTTGCTGTGTAGGTGAAAGTATGAAGGAGCTGAAAATTTTGGGAGCGGAAGAAGATTTTAAGCAGTTGAAGGCTACTCTCATTCACTTCAATGTTAAAAAAAGTGTTAAAAAGCTTAACATTTTAAAAAGTATAAATAGTAGAAAAAAAGTTGAAGAAGTCCCATCATTAGCTGAAAGAGCTGAACATTTGAAAAGTTGAATGGTTTAAATAGCTGAAAGTATGCAGAAGTTACGGAGAGCCAAAAAACGTACGGAATAATAATAATAACTAGAAAATGCATTTCCTGCAGAAAATGCGTGGGAATGCTGAACAGCTGAATTGCTAAAGCTGACTGGATGAATAGCTTAAATCCGTAAAAAGAAGACGTAGTAGTGAAAATAGTTGAAAAAGTAGGAATGGTTTTAATTAACTTGAATTTCATTATCATAGTACCACTAGTGTACAAAATATGTGGAATAATTCAAGTTCTTTTGAAAAGCTTATGTTAAAGCTAAACTGGATTGCTGCTTAAAATATGTAAGAAAAAGGTGAAGTTGTCAGACGGACGGACGGAGAGAGGAAAGAGGAAAGAGATAGGACAGAGAAAGAGGCCAGATAACAGAGAAAGAGAACAGAAAGAGAAAGAAGAAAGAGAAGAGGACAGAGAACAGAAAGAGGAATGAGAACAGAGAACATGAAGAGTAAAGAAGAGGACAGAAAGAGGAAAGAGAACAGAGGACATGAAGAGGGAAGAGGACAGAAAGAAGAATGAGGAAAGAAAAAAGAAAGAAGAAAGAGGAAAGAAGAAAGATAGAAAGAGGAATGAGGACAGAAAGAAGAAAGAGGACAGAAAGAGGAAAAAAGATAGAAAGAAGAAAGAGGATAGAAAGAGGAAAGAAGAAAGAGGACAGAAAGAGGACAGAGGACAAAGAAGAAAGAGGACAGAAAGAAGAAAGAGGACAGAAGAAAGAGGACAGAAAGAGGACAGAAGACAGAAAGAGGAAACAAGAAAGAGATCAGAAAGAGGAAAGAGGACAGAAAGAGGAAAGAAGAAAGAGGACAGAAAGAGGAAAGAGAACAGAGAGCGAAAGGACAGAAAGACGAAAGAGGACAGAAGAAAGAGGACAGAAACAGGAAAGAAGAAAGAGGAAAGAGATAGGACTGAGAACAGAAAGAGGAATGAGAACAGAGGACATGAAGAGGAAAGAAGAGGACAGAAAGAGGAAAGAGAAGAGAGGACATGAAGAGGAAAGAGGACAGCAAGAAGAAAGAGGATAGAAAGATGTCAGGGCCCCACCTCCCTGAGCTGTCTCCCCTTCCCTTTTTGTGTGTCTCCCTTGCCTCTGCCCTTTTGTGTCTGTGTTGTTTGTCTCCGTCCGTCTCTTTTTGTTCCTCAGTTTCCTGACTTCCCACTGCCCCTGAAGGCACCAAGCCTGCTGCAATCACTATGATCAACTACACCTGCTCCAGTCCACGCACCTGGGGCTGATTGCCACACTCCCTATATCAGGGAGAGGTCTGCTTTCAGTCCCCGCCAGATAATTGTTTCAGCCAAGTAACTATCACTTGTGTTCCTGTGCATTAGTTAGCTATCTCCAGTTTTCCCGTTGTTTTGCCTTTTCTTTTCTCATCGTGTTTTTTTTGTGTTCTACCTACTAGACGCCGTTTCTCCCTCCACTGCCGGCCACTGCTTTTTTCCTCCTCAACTGGATCATCTGTTTGGACTCCCCGTGCCGACCACTGCCTTGCTCTCCGTGTCTCTGGATTCCCCAGCCTGTTCCCGACTATTCTCGCCTGCCGTTGTTCCTGCTGAGCCGCAACCTACCCATACCCTCCCATAACCTCCACAACGGAAACACCATCTTCATTATTCATTTTTTCTTATAATAAACTGTAGTATTATCGATCTCGCCCTGTGTTCTGCTTTTGTGTCCAACCCCGTCCACAGCCTGACAGAATTATCTGGCCAGTATGGACACAGCAGGCACAGGCGATCTCCGTGAAGCCGTAACCCACCAGGGAGTTCTGATCGGACAACATAGCACCACTCTCCAGGAGATCATGGCTAAACTCATGGAACTCTCACACAGCGTAGTGGCTCTGGGATCCCGTCCTGATCCACCTGCACCTACGGCCCCTCCTGTCCTTCCCCCCGCTGCTGCCGCAGCAGTCCCTGCATCCACCGGACACCGGGAACCCTGGGTATCGGCACCCTCCAGGTATGCTGGGGATTTGGGGGTCTGCCGATCCTTTTTGTTACAGTGTGGCCTGGTGTTTGACCAGCAACCCGCCACATACGCCTCAGAGAGGGCAAAAATAGCCTATGTCATTAGCTTGTTGGATGGCGAGGCGCTACAGTGGGCAGGAGCAGTATGGGAGACCCTGGTACCAGGTACTGAGTCCTACACCACCTTCACGGGGAAGATGCGTAAGGTGTTCGACCACCCCTTACATGGTCAGGATGCTTCCAAAAGATTATTGTCCCTAAAGCAAGCTAATCGCAGTGTAGCAGAATATGCCATTTCTTTCCGTACACTGGCTGCGGAGAGCGGCTGGAACCAAGATGCGCTATTGGCGTCTTTCAGCAATGGTTTGAATGAGGGCATTAAAGACGAGTTGGTTTCCTACCCTGAGCCCGATACCCTTGATGGTTTAATAACTTTGTCTATGCGTATTGATACCAGGATGAGAGAGAGACGTAGAGAAAGACAGAGCAGGAGGAGTCAGTCACCACCACCGTCACGTTCTCGAGGGGGTGACGCTCATTCCACGGTCCCTGTTCGGACCCCCATTACGTCGGAGCCGGAGCCTGTTTCGAACCCATGCAACCCTCGGGCGGTCTCGCCTGACCGAGAAGGAGAGAAAGAGAAGGATGGATGAGAGACGTTGCCTTTACTGTGGGGAGATCGGGCATTACATCTCCACCTGTCCAACACGTCCGGGAAACGGAAGGGCTCGCAGGGAGTGAGGGTCACCCTTGCGAGCCAGACCACAGCCACCACCGGATCACGGACCCGCACCACTCTCCGGGCTGTCATCAGCCATAAAGGTCAGTCCTATCCTTGTCTTGCCTTAATTGATTCAGGGGCGGATGACAGTTTTATCGATGATGATTTGACCAGGCAAATGGGGTTGAACACAGTACTTCTCCAGAGGAGAATAGAGGCCAGGGCTGTAGATGGACGCCTGCTGTCTAATATCACCACTAGGACAGAACCCCTCAAACTCCAGTTGTCAAGCAACCACTATGAGAATACCAGTTTCCTTGTTATTCAGTCCCCTCAGACACCAGTTATCCTAGGCCATACCTGGTTAGTGCGGCATAACCCACAAATTGACTGGGTCTCGGGAAAGATAACGGGATGGAGTACACCTTGGAGTACACCTTGTCACTCTCTGTGTTTACAGTCAGCCTCTCCCAGTGTTAAGGTCCGCATAGACACACCTGAACCCCCTATAGACCTCGCTACCATTCCCAAAGAGTACCATTGCATCAGTAAAGTGTTCAGTAAAGACCAGGCACTGACCTTGCCGCCTCACCGCCCATATGACTGTGCCATTGACCTAATTCCCAACGCCACTTTCCCCAAGGCAAAACTGTATAGCATCTCTAAGCCTGAGAGGGAGGCATTAGAGGAGTATATACAGACAGCACTTACAGCGGGTCAAATCCGCCCGTCTTCACCACCCCTGGGGGCGGGGTTTTTCTTTGTGGGGAAAAAGGACGGGGGTTTGCGTCCCTGTATTGATTTCCGGGGCCTAAACGATATCACTGTCAAGAATAAGTACCCACTACCGCTTATGAACACGGCATTTGATTCCCTGCAGGGGGCAAGCATTTTCACTAAACTAGATTTACGAAATGCATACCATCTCGTCAGAATGAAGGAAGGTCATGAATGGCTTACAGGTTTCAACACCCCCCTCGGCCACTTTGAATATACCGTCATGCCTTTCGGATTAACCAATGCTCCTGCAGTGTTTCAACAGTTCATAAATGACGTTCTGAGGGATTTTATTGGGAGAAGCGTGTTCGTGTATCTGGATGATATATTGATTTTCTCACCAGACTACTCCACCCACGTTCAGCATGTCCGTCAGGTTCTCGATCGTCTCTTGGAGAATAGACTGTATGTCAAGGCGGAGAAATGTGTTTTCCACACATCCACCACTTCGTTCCTGGGATTCGTCGTTTCAAAGGGGGCAGTAAGCATGGATCCCGCCAAGGTACAGGCCGTCCTAGATTGCTTTGCAATCGTAAACAATTGCAAAGCTTTCTGGGGTTCGCCAATTTCTACAGACGTTTTATAAGGGATTACAGTCAACTTGCCTCTCCCCTCACAGCTCTCACCTCCTCTGCTCAGCCTTTCCTTTGGACCCCTGCAGCCGACCGGACTTTTCAGAACCTCAAACAGCGATTCACCACAGCCCCTGTGTTGACGTTACCTGACCCTACGCGTCAATTCATCGTTGAGGTGGATGCATCTGATACAGGACTTGGAGCTGTCCTTTCCCAGCGCTCCGCCACCGATGGTAAGGTCCATCCATGTGCTTTTCTCTCCAGGCGTCTCCTACCTGCCGAAAGCCACTACGATGTGGGCAACAAGGAACTGCTAGCGGTCTTAAGGAAGAGAGAAAGAGGAAAGAGGACAGAAAGAGGACAGAGGAAAGAGGACAGAAAGAGGAAAGAAGAAAGGACAGAAGACAGAAAGAGGAAAGAAGAAAGAGATCAGAAAGAGGAAAGAGGACTGAAAGAGGAAAGAAAAAAGAGGACAGAAAGAGGAAAAAGAACAGAGAGCAAGAGGACAGAAAGAGGAAAGAGGACAGAGGACAAAGAAGAAAGAGGACAGAAGACAGAAAGAGGAAACAAGAAAGAGATCAGAAAGAAGAAAGAGGACAGAAAGAGGAAAGAGGACAGAAAGAGGAAAGAGAACAGAGAGCGAGAGGAAAAAGATGACAGAAAGAAGAAAGAGGACAGAAAGACGAAAGAGGACAGAAGAAAGAGGACAGAAAGAGGAAAGAAGAAAGAGGAAAGAAGATGACAGAAAGGAAAGACAACAGAGAGCGAGAGGACAGAAAGAGGAAAGAAGAAAGAGAACAGAAAGAGGAAAGAGGACAGAAAGAGGAAAGATGACAGAAAGAGGAAAGAGGAAAGAAGAAAGAGGACAGAAAGAGGAAAGAAGAAAGAGTACAGAAGGAGGAAAGATGAAAGAGGAGAGAAGACAGAAGACAAAGAGGAAATCAGAAAGAGATCAGAAGGAGGAACGAGGACAGAAAGAGGAAAGAGAACAGGGAGCGAGAGGATAGAAAGAGGAAAGAAGAAAGAGGGAAGAAAGAGGACAGAAAGAGGGAAGAAGAAAGAGGACAGAAAGAGGAAAGAGAACAGAGAGCGAGAGGACAGAAAGATGAAAGAAGAAAGAGAACAGAAAGAAGAAAGAGGAAAGAAGAAAGAGGACAGAGAGGAAAGAAGAAAAAAGAAAGAGGAAAGAGAACAGAGGACAGAAAGAGGATGGACAGACAGACAGAAGTGGAAGGCCAAAGAGACTACTGTTCATATTACTACCTGTAGTATCTGTATAGACTACTGTTCATATTACTGCCTGTAGTATCTGTATAGACTAGTGTTCATATTACTGCCTGTAGTATCTGTATAGACTACTGTTCATATTACTACCTGTAGTATCTGTATAGACTACTGTTCATATTACTACCTGTAGTATCTGTATAGACTACTGTTCATATTACTGCCTGTAGTATCTGTATAGACTACTGTTCATATTACTGCCTGTAGTATCTGTATAGACTACTGTTCATATTACTGCCTGTAGTATCTGTATAGACTACTGTTCATATTACTGCCTGTAGTATCTGTATAGACTACTGTTCATATTACTGTCTGTGGTATCTGTATAGACTACTGTTCATATTACTGCCTGTAGTATCTGTATAGACTACTGTTCATATTACTGCCTGTAGTATCTGGGTGTGTCTGTGAAAGTGTTGTCATGGTAACAAATTGCCAGGGGATATGTTTATAAACTTGCTTTGATGTCTGTAATCAAGCTGATGAGCAACACCTGCTGAATCTGTCAGCTGTGCTGTGCTTCAGCTATTCAGAGTCCCTGAGAGCAAGCTCTCAAACAAAGCCTCACAGTGGCAAAACGATAACAGCTATCAGTCAAATGACGTCATCCTGAGCACCACAAGGCCTTTGTGAACGTATCGGTATAAAATTTATATGGATAAACGTAAAAATGTGGTCATATCAGCGATTTCAAAAAAGTGGTTCGTTCAGTGTTTCGCTGGGAAATATCCAGGAGTTTGATCATTGGAGCCAATGGAGAACGATATCGACCTCTTGTCATTTGGAAGCTCAACCAGCCAAAACTAAAAGGCGTATCACAAAACTGAGCAGATTTCCTGAAACTAGACAAAAATACCTACGTTGTGTTGTATAAATTGTGTATGCCAAGTAGATATTGTGGGCGTGAGAGCAATTTGAGAAGAAGGGACAAAGATAATTTTTTCGAAGCTTCACCCTCTAGCTATGATGTCATCCACTCTAGCTCACGCAATACACACTCTGTTTAATCGATAAAATTTCCTGAAATGATCACTAAACTTAAACACCTTTTTAACAAAAACTGTAAAAGATATCAAACTGAAAAGATATAGCCTGATAGCTGAATATTTTGTGAACATTTTAAAGTTTGTGTGGCGTCTGTAGGTGAAAGTATGAAGGAGCTGAAAATTTTGGGAGTGGAAGAAGATTTTAAGGAGTTGAAGGCTGCTCTCATTGACTTTAATGTTAAAAAAAAGTGTTAAAAAGCTTAAAATTTTAAAAAGTATAAATAGTAGAAAATAAGTTGAAGAAGTCCCATCATTAGCTGAACGAGCTGAACATTTGAAAAGTTGAATGGTTTAAATAGGTGAAAGTATGCCGAAGTTACGGAGAGCCAAAAAACGTACGGAATAATAATAATAATAATAATAATAATAAGAAGAAGAAGTATTCATAGATGCCACCTACGTCACTACGTAATAGAACGCCGCCATATTTACGACCGTTTACAACCGATCTCGCCTGGTATGGCCGCCCAAACTGCCCATTTGAATGAGAGAGAGAGACAGAGATACCTGGAGAAAATTTCAATTTCAGGCTCCGATCCTTATTTGTTACCCCCAGTTTTCTTTTCTCCATTATTATCTGCCCCAGACTTGCCCCAATTGGCCTTCCATGATATATATATATATATATCTTGTGCATAACCCCTCCCCATACAGTGGGGATCGCTTGAAGGCTTTCAAGAGTACCGATGCATATCAATATGCTGTGGCTGGATGGGTGAAAGACGTGAAAGTGCGGCACCTAGCCACCAAGGATTTATATTTAATCATGGGAAACGTAGGTATTATAAAAAAAATTCAAATGTATGATTTTGGTGGTAGTTTGCTCTGACTAGGTAGCGAGTTGTTAGCTAGCTAGCTAAGTGGCTCACAGCTGGTAGCTTGTCAGCTGTGAGCCACGGCTCACAGCTGGTAGCTTGCCAGCTGTTAGCCACGGCTCATGGCTAGCTGTCAATCTCGATAATGTTCTTTAATGTCAGATGTGTTTATACTCATTGAAAGAACATGAAGGGAAGGGAAACGAGGCGATTGTGACTTTATGTGAACAGTCTGTGGTGGGTTACTCTGATCATTGTTGATTGTCAGTGCTGCTAGTGAGCACTTCAGCTTTCTGCTAGAGCTTTAGCTGCTCAGTTTTAGTTCTAGCTGCTGCCTGGATTGTCCTACAGAAGGTTTACAGAAGATCTATGACTCCAGCTATTATTATGGTATCCATTACTAGCCTACAAGCCAGACCCACATCAATATGTTTGGTCTGGGAACTCACCATTGACGAGGGGCGGGATAAACGGTTGTCTTTCAAATTCCCTCTGCACTGATAGCCAAACAGAGCAACGCTAGTTGATAGATTAAACCTTTGCCGTTATCCGGTCGGCAAAACTCCGAACACATTTTCCTTTTTTAAGAATGATTTCTGTGCTGTCCCCAGCAGCAGCCATAAGCCCCGCCCACCGACTATATACACGATGTGATTGGCCTGACCATATTTTGTTTTTTTTCAGCTCGCAACCCAACAGAGAGTGCCTAGACCCCCCTGGCTGCACATTACATTTGTTGCCGCTAGGGTGCGTCTAGATTTCTAGGCTAATCCATTACCGTTCTCTGGGACATGTTTACATGCAAACCGGAGATAAGCTGCTAACGCTAGCTTTCGGGGCATTTGGTAAATCACTATTTTATACCACTAAAAAGGCAAAAAAAAAAGCAAAACACTTCAACGGTAGCATAATAAGGGCCCCAAATGCAAACCGAAGCATTGGGAACTGTGAAAGTGTACCGACAGTTTATTAAAAAATATATATTATAAAGACTGTAGCGTACATGTTTACATGCAGACTTAATCGGACGCAGTCTTTATAATCTAGCTATCTTTTTAATAAACTGTCTGTACACTTACAAAGTTCTCAATGTTTCAGTTTGCATGTAGGGACCCTCATTATCCTACCGTTGAAATGTGGTGCTATTTGGAGCCTTGTTAGTGGTTAGTGACTTTCCAAATGCCCGTTGGCACCATTTACCAGCTATCATCTGTTAGCAGATAATACAACACAAACGCATCACAGAGGGGCTGAAAAGTGTGAAAGTCATTAACTTGACTGCGTTTTGTAAGTGTTCTCCTGGTTCTCCAAACGTAATGTTATAGCTCTTGTTGTTAGCCCTAGCTGTTACTAGCTAGTTACGTAGCTAGCTAGCTAACTAAGTTGAGGCGAAGGCTTACCTGACACGAAGTGTTCATTACATAGTAAGGCGTGAGACGTGGGTGTCCAATGAGCTCTTCGAATGACAGCTAACCACTTCTTTCTTCTCTCTTTTTCTTTTGGTATAGAATAAAATACCAGTTCGGGGTTCCTCTTTCGGTTGTTGTTGCAGCCAACTGCACAACATATTGCAGGCATTACTGAGACCGTTGGTCGCAAAGATGGCGGCGTAAAGCTACAGTGACGTCATGTGACCCGAACGAATATAAAGAACTGAATAACAATAGTTGGAATGCTGTTGAACAGCATTCCCACTAATAATAAGAAGAAGTATATAAAGAACCGAATAACAATAGTTGGAATGCTGTTGAACAGCATTCCCACTAATTAATCAATGTATCATTGAGGGGAACAGGTACCACATGCACATTTAGACGGTTACTTCCCCAAAAAAAGATGTAAAAGAGGAGGGAAGAGTAAATTATGCCTACATGTGTGTTGACTCATGACATGTGTGTCTGAGTGCCACACAAATGCACGGTCGCAAGGAGCGGCGTCCGCCGGTAACCCTGACGCGTGCAGAGGTGCGAGGGCCCGTCCATCGCTGCTCGCAGCTTTAATTTCAATTTTCACCTGTGTTTTCCTTTACATAAATAAATTTCTACCATAAATTGACGCAGAAAAGGGTAAAACTAGGTGCTTAACAATTAGTGAATTAATAAAAATTGTTTAATGCTCAAGACCCCCCACATGTGACCCCCTTATGGTGAAACAAAACTTATACCTTATACTTTGGGTCAAATTATACCTCATTTGACCCAGTTTCTATGTCAGAAATTTGTGGGAAATTGTCAAAAAAATAACTTGGATGGTTCCATATGACGCTCTTCACAAGTAAAATAAATGATCAGCTCACTACTTTCATTGAATTTGGGTGTTTTGGGTGTTTTAATTCAATTTTATAGCATTTGAAATTTTTTTATAAAAGAACGTTGAAAAAAGTGACAAAAATGTCAGAAAAAGCTTCAAAAAACAACAAAACAGTAAAACCAAAAAAAATCAGAAAAACTGACAAAAACATCAAGAAAAGCAACAAAAGTGTTGCAAAAACATATTGAAATTTTTTTTTCAATATGTTTTGACCCAGAAAAACAAAAAATTGCATGGTCGAAGGGAAGACAACACAATGGTCAAACTTGAGTGGTGTCCTTGAGATTTTGAGTCTAATTTGTAAAGTTAATTTTAATGACTTGGCGGTTTATATGTTTGTTTAAATTGAAGTCAGTGAGCCTGAGGACATTTTAAAAGATCCACTATTGATAGCTAAAGTTAAAGTGCCCATATTATGAAAAAAAATCACTTTTTCTGGGATTTGGGGTGTTATTTTGTGTCTCTGGTGCTTCCACACGCATACAAACTTTGAAAAAAATCCATCCATGCTTTTCTGAGTGAGATACGGTTTCTGAATGTGTCCTGCCTTCAGTCTCCGGGTGAGCTAGTCAAAATCGGCATGCCTTTCTACGTCACAAGCTGAAACGAGCTGGCTAACCGCAACCGTTAGCATGCTACCTCGTTCTCAATAGCAAAGCACTGCTACAACACACACAAGTTCACCATAATCTACAAAAGAACTACTTACATGAGCACCCTCATTTAGAAGAAGTCTCCCAGCTAATCCTGCCTTGTAACTGACCGAAGTTGAAGAAACAACCTTTCTTTTACTGTCTATGGAGCTAGCTAGCTGACATGATCTACATCTGAGCTACTGCGCATGTGCGAGTGCAATCAAAGATAGTACAGAAGAAGAAGAAGAAGAAGAAGAAGAAGAAAAAAGGTATCACTCTGTAGCTAAAACAGAGACAATGTGAAAAGAGGAGCTGCAGCAGTGAGAAAGAGCTGTGCAGTACAACAAAAATATGGTGTTTTTTGAAAATTAAACCATGTAAACCTATTCTGGTACAACCTTAAAATACAATTATGAATCTAAAAATGAGCATAATATGGGCACCACCTTATGTTTACTAGGCTACAGACTGGATGCAGGTAGTAGGGTCTACAATTTAAGTAAAACCCCTTTCATTAGTCAACCTTACACCTGGCATCATATTGGTTGGAGGACTTTGACAGGGTTGTAACAAGAAATCCGAGAGCGCATGAGAAATTCAAGAGGAAAAGATGTCAAGCTGTCAAGTTGTTGTTAGGTCACTTTTACTCACGACATGCTAACGGCAACAAAGGATTCCATTCATTACGCTAAGCTAAGCTAGCGGCGACGGCACAAGACTAAGACAATGCATGCACTGAGACAAAAATGCGTTTGCCCACCTATATAAATATAGAGGAGAAAGTGAATAACCCTATTTCAACAAACGGTGGCGTATTCCTTTAACATTTGGCTTTTCCCATTTTGATTTAACATTTGGCTTTTCGATTTAACATTTTTGGCTTTTCCCATTTTGATTTAACATTTGGCTTTTCCAAATATCAAAAGTAGAGGAGTGGGCCAAAGGCTGGTGGGAGAGTCTGAAACAAAAGGGGTGCAGAGGCACCTTATGGACAGCAGGGGGAGCTGATTGCTGGGAAACACAGTTGAGGAGCATTTGGCTGCAGCTTTGCTACCAGGCTGGCTTGGCCTCTTGTTTCACTTTAGATGATAGAAACTGATGATGTAGGCTAAACACAAATGGCATTTCATGCAACAACAGTGAAGTTTTCATGCAGTTACTGTAATTGGGCCCGTTTACTTTTTCGTTCATTTGATTTCCGATTTTGAAATGATATCCAAATTTGAAAAATTTTAAACCTTGTTAATATTGATGACAATGTTACAAAAATTGATGGTCAATTGCACATTTTCTCTTCAATGTCAACTCGAGAAGCTCCAGTCTGATGTGACAGGCAGCTGGTAGCGGCCGGGATTGCTTGCTTGCCGGCCAGCCAGTGAGGCTTTGACCCTTTTTGTTTCAGACCCTCACACCAGCCATTGGGCCACGCCTCCATTTTTGACATCTGTCAGTGGAAAAGCCAAATGTTAAATCCAAATGGGAAAAGCCAAATGTTAAATCGAAAATCTAAATGTTAAATAAAAATGGGAAAATCAAAATGTTAAATCAAAATGGGAAAAGCCAAATGTTAAATCGAAAAGTCAAATGTTAAATCGAAAATGAAAAGCCAAATGATAAATCGAAATGTAAAATTCAAAAGATAAATCATTTTACATTTCAACTTTTGCTTTTTCAGTTAATAGTTATTTACTGTTAAACAATGAAATTATGATCTAAAATGTGTACAAATCATTGGTTATAATTTGTTATTTTATCATTAGTTTATTGTAATTTAAAATAATACGTTCATAAATTTAGATAGTTATCACTTTGTCAGCGGATAATAATTGTTTTTTAAACCATATTCAAACTTTATTTGGATGGCTATAAAGTTGCAACTAATGCTTATAGTAATTAAGACAGTAAGACTAATTAGTCATTTTTAAAACCTCAAGTAACTTTTATTGGTGCTCTATAAAAGAGATTTTTGTGCACTGATATTTATCTGAATGTGTTTAGATGCTTTACAAAGTATTAACCATTAACAAGGTATTTTAATCATCAGTTGCAACTTTATAATAGCCATCCAAATAAAGTTTGACAGTTTACAAATCATTTGGTAATCATTAACAAATACTTAATATATGTGTAAAATGCTATGTGTGCAACAATAAACTGTTAAAACAACATAAATTATAGCATTACTAATTATTAATATGAATATTAATTACCATTTCATTGTTTCAGTAGCTGCTAACTTAAGTTTAATGAGCTATTCATTTACTATTTATTAGTGATGGTTAAAAAAGTGTTACCCATACATTTCTTACAAGGTAGTGACAAAATTTTACATAAAGAAAAGCAAATACAACAACATGTAATTTATTGTCCACCAAGCCCCCTTGGCCAGTTCCTTGAGAAAATAGACACACTCCTCCTCCTCTGGCCAGATGACTGCTCTTCACTTATTATTCAAAATGCAGTCAGATATGTTTTTATTTCTTCTTTCTCTGCTATCTTTAAAAAAAATCTCTCTCTATGCTGATTCACAGTGTTGGAAATCAGCTGGACCTTGTCTTCATCTGACACTGGTCAAACTGCAGACCTCACTCTTACCCCACCTCATGTTTCTGGTCATTACTTTGTGTTCTTCTCTAACCCCCGCCCTCTGTCCACTCACAACTCACCCCAACCCACACTATCTTTACTCGCCGCAGCTCTGTACTCCTCGTTGACCTCTTCTGAGTTCTCTCATCTCCCCTTTCTTGAGTCTTTTTCTCTCTACCACTCCCCTTTCTCTCTCTCCGCACACCATCTATCTCCATACGCACCTTGGCTGTTTGACTCATTTGCATACTGAGAGATGTAGTGAGTGGCTGAGCTTAAGTGGAGGAAAATTGCATCACTCTCACCTACCATCCACCCCTCCCTCAACCTCTACTTGTTGTATCTTAACATATTTAATTTTACAACAGAATGCTGATCTTTACAACATATAAATGTATCCCTGTACCATTTTTTACAGGTTTTTCTTACCTAAATCAGCTATAAGCTTGGGTTCCTCCTGTGAAAGTATCCGGTAGAAGCTAACTTTGAATTGTGGCATTCCTTGTTCCACAACATGAAACAGCACCCTGATTTGTTCTTGTGGCGTCAGAGCTTCGGAGATGGTTGTTGGCTGCTGTGAGTTCCAGGTTTCTATGATGGCTCTGGTTGATCTAACCCCAGCAATGATCTGCTCCCTGAACTCCTCCAGGAAGATTTCCACTACATAATGAATTAGGTGGTTATTTATTAGAGAATTTACAAGCAGAAATGTGTGCCATGGTTAGAAGTAATTTGACATTAGTTATACAGTACAGTCAAAATGTTGAGGTTTTGGGCTATTTTGCTTCCATAATATGTCATCTTTCAGATTAGTGGAAAACCTACATCCAAAATATGCATTTAGGTGTTTATTTTACTACACTTTGTCTATTTCCATCTGTAGACTTCTCCTACATTCGCTAAAAGTTGCCATTAGATAATGCATCATTTGCATATATAAACCTAAAGATTTCAGAAAACTTGTAATACAAAAAAATAATAGTCTTAATGTCAGTAATCAACTAAGGAAGATTCATGTTTTACCCCATACACCTGTAGTGTCTTGCAAAATGTAGGGAATTTCCCAATGCTGAATTAAAAAAAAAAATGTTGTCAGACACTGAGCCAGAAATCTCAACTTAAGTAGCACCTACGTAGCTCCAAACTTTGCTTCATTTCGTTTCATTCCTTTCTGTATTATGAAGGATTTTACAGAGGAGTTTGTTAATTATTCAGGTCTGATTTTTGTACATTTTTGTACCATATATATATATATATATATATATATATATATATATATATATATATATATATATATATATAATATGATATACCTAAAAACGTGGCAAAAAATAATTTTTTTTAAAATAATTTATAGAGTGATAAAAGAGATCCAAATTTCCTTCTGTAAAAACTTTGACTCTAATATATCAACAACATGAAACAAGAATTTTGAGCCTGGCTTCATCCAGTATTCACATTTCTGTTCTGGATGTATATAAATTATTAAGATAATGCATCACTTGCATATTTAAACATAGAATTTCAGAAAACTTGTAATACAAAGGAATATTGTTAATTTATCAACTGGGTAAGTTCCATGGTGATATCTATTAGTTAAAATATTTGTTTGTATTGACCTGTGGTGTCTCCCCTTAACTGTGTTCTTTCTGTTTTAACAGTAGGTTTTTTACTTAATAATACACACAAAAGGCTAAAACCTAATCTTTAAAAAATACAAAAGCTGATGCATCACCCAAAGGCAACATGTTTTGCAGAACAATACTTGCGGTGGATTTAAACAGTGGCAGATTGTGGTCAAATTTAACAGAATGTTTACAATATAATAATGCATAGTATAAGAATACATTCATGGTTATTTGCTGAGAAGCAAACTAAATAATTTTGAGGAATAAAATAAACTTACCATGGTCTGTTGATTGATATGTATCCATATTACAAATTCAGAACTGGCGTTCCCATGAGATCAGGCTTGAATGAAAGGCTAAGAATGATATAAAATTAGCAGAAAAAAAGAGGAAAACTCAATGTATTTGCAGATTTATATTATTTGTATTATTTTTTTCTTACCTCATCTTATTTTTGTCTCGAGTTGTGTACAAAAACACAAACAAAGTAAACCATATTAGGCTTAAAGTCCTAGAAGTCATTTGAGTGCTGCACTTGTCTGCTTAGGTGTTAAACTCTATGGACATCTGTGGGGATGAGGCAGGCTTGCACTATTATCTTCAAAACATAGTATATCTCTTCCCTCCACACGTTCGTTGACTGAGTGTCAGATAGATGTGACACCCAATAAGTTGTGTATGATTGGATGGTAGGTGTATTTGGGTGGTGAAACATCTTGCTCTCTGAGACTGGTCTCAGCTGATAAGGGTGGTGTGACGTCCATGTTTGGCTTGGTGGGTTTCCCTCAGCTCTCCTGATGTTCATAAGCATTGAATAATCACATATGAACAGGCAGTGGCTCCCATACTCAAACATGTATTAAATATTCATACACACAGAAAGGATGTGCAATGTTTTGCTTTCCTGGAGGCATTATTTCTTCAACTTATAGCATGTGTAAATATGGTAGAAGATTGCATTACTGAAACGTATTCCACCAAACATTTGGCTAATATTAATATAATAATATTAACAGTCTTGGTTTTCAATGTAATTATTCATTAGAATTCCTAAAACAGGTGACTGTATGCACAGCATGAATAAAGGAGAATCTGGGAAATTGTTGTACGTGTAAAATTGGGCTGAATCTCACTTTTGTTCTATTTCATCCTTACTGACCACCAGAGGCAGTGTTTGACACTGAATATATTCCATATGGTGCTTGTAAAGGTCGAGTATTTATATCAACAAAGTCACCTGTGACCTCGGGGTGACCCTAGCCAAGGTATTAAGTTCCGGTGTCACCCTGAGCTCATTCCTTTTTCATCTTCTTGCTATGCAGGTCGTCTGCCATCTGTGGCAGCATTAGCATTTGCTTTAAGTTGAAAACTGTGGATTATTGCTAAACTCGCCGCTTGTAGCCTTGCGATTACAGTCGGAGTTGCGATTTTTTTCGCCCTCCAAAGGCTGCGGCAAAGGGGACGGTATGTTTGCTATTCGGCTTCTTAGGAAGTTTCACTGTGGCTCGGCACTTTCGCTGGGCTGTGTGACGTTTATGTCCTTAAACTGATAAAGTGTAATTCCTTTACTGACGGGAGCGTGTTCGCTCGTTGTTAATGTTTATGGTAGCTGTATTACTTACCAGTGTTATGCATTTACCTACTCCTCGTCTTGTGTCAGTGACGGCAGGGTGCTCGTTTTTCTCTCCTGTCTACGATTGTTTGTTCACTGTGGCTGGTGCTGCGCTTTCGCTGTGCTAAGTGACATTGATACCTTATCTGATAAACGTGTCTCCTCAGTTACTACCGTGAGCGTGGTCGCTTGGGTTAATTACTGTGTAACTATAACCACTGTCATGTGCCGTGACCCGGTAACTGAAACGTGGTGCATTAAACACGCTGCGTTGCTTTGTTCTAGTTTACCACTCAAACCGTTAGCAACAAAACCCAGAGGGTTGCTGAGTTTGGACATTACTTATATGCCACATTTCTGGTTAGCGCTCCTAGAGCCAGAACCATTGCATTACAACCTCCAGTTTATCATATTGTTTCGGTAAGGGAGTGTCCTCGCCTTCCTTCTCCTTCAGACGATTGTTTATTTCACCGCGGCTGAGTGCTTTTGCTTATTGAAAGCCCTGTGCTGTGTGGCATTTATACCTTAATTGATGATGTGTAACTCCATTGCTAACGTGAGTGTGTTCGCTCAGTAGCTGTCATACTTACCAGTGTAACATATTCACCTACACATCGTATTGTGTCAGTGACGGCAGCATGCTCGCTGCCCTCTCCTGTGTACAATTGTTTATTTCACTGTGGCTGAGTGCTTTCGCTGCATGTGCTGAGTGACATGGCCTTATTTGATTACAGTGTAACATCAATTACTAACGTGAGCGTCTTCGCTCTGTGTTATTTATTTCTGTAACTGTAATCACCAGTTTCATACATTGTGTCAGTGACGGCAGTGTGCTCGCTGCCCTCTCCTGTGTACACTTGTTTGTTTCACTACTGCTGAGCACTTTCGCTGCATGTGCTGAGTGACATGGCCTTATTTGATTACAGTGTAACATCAATTACTAACGTGAGCGTCTTCGCTCTGTGTTATTTATTTCTGTAACTGTAATCACCAGTTTCATACATTGTGTTGGTGAAGGGAGTGTCCTTGCTTCCCTCTCCTGTAGGTGATTCCTTTCACTACGTCTGTGTGCTTTCACACAGACTAGGTTACCAAGTGGGCGTAGTGTGGCTAAACAGGACAGCTTAGAGCCTGTGGTCTGCTCATTTCCTGCCGTACCTGTGGGGAAGGCACATGCTCGTCAGGCCGACCTACACCTCGACAGTCTTCACATATACCACCAGGGGGGCACTGATCTCCACGGTTACTGTGGGTGTCCCAGGCTCTTCTGACATGGGTGGCCCCCCGCCTGACCAGCCTACGGGCAATGTTTTTTAACTAGAGAGTGGAACCTGGTCAGTCATCCTCTCTCGTCAGGAGTCCCACTGGTGAAGTGGTGGCTTCATCCAGATGTGGACCCCTGTCGCCTTCATCTGTGGGTTTGGCCACTGAAGGGCCTGACCCGCTGTTGACAGATTGCTTAGAGCCTGTCAGAGATACTATCCTGACTGCCAGATCACTGTCTACCCGTCTGCTGTACGGGAACAGGTGGTAATATTTTCTGGGTGGTGTAAGGCTCGTACCCAGTGCATTATTTTGTGCCTGCCATCTTTGTGTTCCTTTAGATCCTTCTGGACGGTGGATGGTCACCTCCTACCCTAAAAATCTGTGGAGCTGCCATTTCGTCGCAGCATGTTGCGGTTGACAATGACACTGTGGGGAGCCACAGGTCATATCCCGCTTCGTAACTGGGGCTCTAGGGTTGCGTCCCTTGAGCGCCACAAGGGCTCCTGCAGGGGTCCTGCTCCTGGTGCTGGACACCCTGTGCTCTTGCCTTTTGAGGATTGGCACAGGCAGAGCTGAGGTAGTTGTCAGCCTAGGCTGCGTTTCTCCTTGCCAACACCTGCTACATGCCTTGTTCGTGGGTGATTTCTGTTTGAGGTGGTACTTGGATGTCTCTGGTGTCACTTTGTGACCTACTACGGCATTCCTCCCTAATGTGCTGGCATGCTCACGCCTCAATCAGCCTATCCACCTGACACGTTTTGACCCCCCTTCTGGAGAAGGTGTGGATGAGTCAAGTCTGTTGTGCCCAGTGCGGGCCCTTAAGGTTGTGTGGACACTACCACCTGAATCTGTCAGTCTGAGCAACTTTTCGTCTGTTATGGTGGTCAATCCCTACCATCCATACCAGGAGTGTCTCCACGTCGTGGGTGACTGGAGATGTGTGCCCTGGGAGGAAATATGTGCATATCATGGCATCGTCAAGCACGTTCTCACGTTATTGCAGGGTGAATGATGCCACCCAATGAATATTGGGCGTGGTTAGGATGTGGTTAGGATGAAATAGAACGAAAGTTCCGAATGTAACTACGGTTTTATGAATCCTGGATGACCGCCGGGTTCTTGGTCACTCGGAATCTTGCGAACCCACAAGATATTCTGAAGGAATGAGATCGGGTGACACCGGAACTTAATACCTTGGCTAGGGTCAACCCGAGGTCACAGGTGACTTTGTTGATATAAATACTCGACCTGCGCAAGCGCAATATGGAATATATTCAGTGTGAAACACTGCCTCTGGCGGTCATCCAGGATTCATAGAACCATAGTTACATTCGTAACTTTCGTTTTTGGGACCGCTTTTGAAATAAGTGGAGTTGTGTGAAGGGCAAACTTCCAAGAAACAAAACAAACATTTGTTTTAACTACTCCCTTTCTGTACATGCAGGTAAAACATAGACCGTTTATTAATATTATTATTATTATTATTATTATTATTATTATTATTACTACTACAGTATTTTTTATTATTATTACAGTCTATTGGTTAAACCATAAGCTAAATACAAACATGACCTAAGGTTAAAAAATACTGGGTTTAAGTCATCAGTCCCTCCTTTCAGTGTTTTGAAGATGTAAATGGACTGTATTTATATAGCGCTTTTCTAGTCTTAAAGTGATGGTTCGGAGTAATTTACCCTAGGGTCCTTTGCACCATGACCTCGAGCCAAACACCCCCCCAGAAGCTTTTTTCACCTGGGTCTAACATTGGGCGAGTTAGCGTAGAGTAGCGTTAGCCGCTGAATAGCTTAGTGCAGCGGCTAATGAACCCACGTTTGTATCTCTTAAATGACCCCACTAATAATGCCCGAAATGATACCAAAGGTCTACACTAGTATATATAGGTTATGCACTCATAAAACGATGGATTGGAAAGTTTGTAAGTACACCAAAACACAATAAAGTCCAGGACTTATTACCATTGTGGTCCTCAATCATCTCTTTTCTATTTTCCTCCCATGCTTTATTCAACTGCAAATGCTATTTTATAGCCTAGTTTAGCCATCAGCTCTTAGCAGTTCAATCATTCAAAGAATGAAATTATCTTCTGAGTAGAAAGACATTTGGCCACCGTCTCTCTGCAGATATGTCATGCATGTGAATGAAAACTTTAAATTAAGAGAACAGTATCAATACATTTCTCCATGATAATTTCTTTTCTATTTATGTGCATCACCCTCTGCAGGGCAAATTTCAGACGTAAAATGCATAGTCAAATGTGATTTTCACCAATTATTGAATTTTAGATCTCCTGTCCTGCATTTCTTTTTTTTCCTTTTTTTTTATATATTGGCCAAATGGTTTCCAAATATTCTCATACACCCCCAATTAGTTTTTTAGTATATATGTTAATCTTTCCATGGAAATACATTGCGCCATAGTCTTGATCCAAGCACCAATTCATACTTTGCACGTGACGTCACAACTGCTGGCTGGCGGGCAAGAACTCCATTCTATAAGTATTTGTTGTGTGAATTAATGAATTTGCTCAAGACTCAATTTGTTGGCTGAAAGCCTACTGTGAAATTTAACACAGATGTCAGCAAAAGACTGGTTAAAACGAGACAGAGAAGAGGCGTTGCAACAATGTTTACAAATATACATCGTAACGCTGGCGGCACAGATTATGCAGACCGCTACGATTTACACACACACACACACACACACACACACACACACACACACATTGTTAAAATCATACGCTGGACGCTTTATTAGTCTTTCTACATGGTTAAGTTAATGATCGGGCTATAATAAGACCACGTCGGTTATGTAATCGCTGACAACCGGGACAATTTCATAGTGGTTGGTGTAAACCGGGATATTTTAGCGTCCAGACACAGCTTTTGTCGGGACTCGGGACTGTCCCGATCAAAACGGGACGTCTGGTCAACCTATATCATACATAGCCTAGTGTTGGCAGAAGGTTTAAAAAAAAAAAAACGACTTATCAAGCTGTCATTCGCCGGCAGGGAGGGTGTACGTATTCAGATGAAGACTTCATCACACAACGGAACAGATCAGCAAACGTTAGGGAGCTAGCTAGCTAGCTAACTAACTAGCTAACTAGCTAACTAACTAGTAACACTCACCTTTGCTTTGATTATGAAGATATTCCTGTTTTTCACCTCCCATATGACAGCGTTGTTAACCCATCCACTCTTGAAAAAAAGATAGCTATCTGTACTTTTGTAGGCTTTCATTTTTTGTGCGGTGTAAAGTGACGGATTCTCTATAAGATAGATGTAAATATCTCCAAACTCCAAGTCTGGTAGAGACTTTGCCAGCTTCAAAGCAATGAAAATATCAGCGGGTGCTGTGTATGGATCACAAGCACATTTATGGTCTAAATAGTTGATTGATTGTAGTATTAGAAATCTGCAAGGCTGCAATTCCCGTGTCTGGCCGCTGTTCTATCGGCGTTTCTTGCCCGCCAGGTACCCATGGTAATGACGTCACTGCAAAGTATGAATTGTAGGTGCCTCCATTTTCTTCCAGATGAGAACTATATACCTTTTTGCCTATAGTATAGCAAAATTAATACATTTATATTCTTGGGGTTTCAGATTTTGATTCGTTGGATACAGGTGCAGCAAAATCATCTTAGGGTCATGTGGAATGTTCACAGACAAGACAAACATAGTTTTATTGATCACCTCCCTCCAGAATGTTTTAATTTTGTCACACTCCCAGACACATACAGTAAGTGTAATAATGTTATATATAAGGGCTTAAAGGAATACACCACTGTTTGTTGAAATAGGGCTTATCACAGTCTGCCCTGGCTGTAGATAGGTGGGCCAATGCATTTTTTGTCTCAGTGCAAGTATTTAGGTTGTTTTTGTTGTCTTTTGTTGACTCACTTTTACTCACAACATGCTAACCGGCAACATAGGATTCCATTCACTACGCTAAGCTAACTAGCGGCGGCGCTGCCGGTGTTTCCCCGGACTAAAACAATGCACGCACAAAAAATGCGTCTATCTACAGCAAATCTACAGCTAGGGGAGACCGTGATAAGTCCTATTTCAACAAACGGTTGCGTATCCCTTTAAATGTTCTTTTACCCTCATTGCATTTAAAACAAAGGTAGGGTATATTACTGTTTAATTTAACAGGAGTTGTGTTTGTCTGCATCAGCCAATTATGTTGGAATAGCTTTACATTGGAGTTTGCTCTTTGTTTCTGAGATGCATCACAGGTTTTTTCCAATCGTTTTCTGAAATGTCCTCTTTTAAGTCCGCCCTCTAAGTTTTAAATCTGGTTGTCGATGTTTCTTTAGACCCAGATGCAATCCAGTTATTAATTGGTAAGATCAAACCCCTCTCATTGCAATTGTTTGTTATAATTTCTTCTAAGGATGAGAGTGCAGGAATCCCGACTGATTGGTTTTGCATCGAAGAAAGTTCTTCACTTGGAGAAATAAAAAAAAAAAATGCTTCCTTGGGATGTCATACATTAGAGAAATTTCTCAAAGGTAATTAGAATCTTTTACTTAGAGAGGTCACCTACTTATTCCTTTTTTTGCCCATATCTGGAATCCTGCATCCAGCTTGCTTGGTTTAAATGAAACATTGCCGCAGACTGGGCTGAATTGTGACAGAGAGTCCAATATGTTCATATATTCTTTTACTTCATACCATTCATAACCATGTTAAGAACTATAGGGTGAGCAGTATGTGTTCTTAAGTACTTTAGCTTAGCTGAATACAGGTACAAATGCTTTAGTGCATAACGTTTTGATATTAATGAACGTCCATTACATTCAAGCCATTGCCAAATGAGTTGCAACAAACCTAATTAAGACTATCAGCTCCACACAACTCTCTCTGGATTTCCTGAAGAGTGAAATACATAACTTTTCTGAAGAGTGCTGTGAGTTTCTTAAACATTCCTGTGGGTGGCACAGGGGTATTTTGAAATAAATACATGAATTTAAGCGATATGTTCATTTTTTATATATATATTCTTTCTCCCTATCATAGATAGGGCATCCACCTTTCTATGGATGTATGTACTGAGTTATTACTATAAATATTTTGATAATTGATTAGTTGGTTTGAGTAATTTATTAAGACAAAAGTAAAAATTCTTTGATTCCAGCTTCTTAAATGTGAATATGTTCTAGTTTCTTCTCTTCTCTGTGACAGTAAACTGAATATCTTTGAGTTTGTGATGGTTGGGGCTGGCTGGCTGTGATTTTTTTGTTTTGTTTCTTTAACCTTACTCCTTACACTTTCTAGTTGTTAGTCTTTAGCAACTCAGCCAACACACTTTCCAAACTCATGCAACGCTTCATTCATACTTTGTCCGCACCATGGCATTTCAAAACAAACAACATATATTTTTCACATCTGATTCCTGTTAGCAGTGTTTTTGTTAGTTATTCTTGTAATTCACTTTGTGCCAATTCATTAAAATTTTCTCTAGGTTCTTTGGGAGAGGAAAAACGACCTTTGACCTTCCACCTGGGCGAGACTTGCACCTCTTCAACACTCAGAATATATGCCCCTGGTGCTTCAGAATGCAAGTTCCTCCCGGGATCATAAAGGTCACTTCACGTCCTCCTCCTGGATAAGGCTCGCCAAACTGAAGAAGTAAATTTGAAGTGTCCGCGGCTCAAGGCCAGGTTAGCGGCGCGGACTCCACCGCTTGTTTTGTAAAGCATTGTAAAGCATTGAGCAGTCGCGCTCAATGCTCCTCTATTCTCCTTTAAAGTACAAACAAGTTTGAAAAAGTTGTAAAAAGATTTACGCAGAAGTCTAGGGAATCAGACTAGAAAATATATTATATCAACACACAAGAAAGCTCCAATAATCACCCTCGAAACACGCGTGTAAATCTTCAATTGGCTACTTTCGAGGCTCAAGACCACCTCTTTTTGGGGATTTTCAAGGAAGTCATTTAGCTGATCTTGCATTTTGAATGCTTACGCTTAAGGCGTTTGGTGTGGACTATACAGCAGCGGGCCATCCGCAGCTAATGCGGCTGCTACAGTGGTAGACCACTGTGGCTGTTAGCGACTGTATAGCGGCAGACTATCTGTGGATGACTGCAGCTACACACCGGCAACAGAAGGTGATTCAAGGAGGGAGAAGGTCTCTCCTTATTTCAAGGCAAAATACATATCCTCTCTTATCTAGTATCATATTTGTTGTACATTATATATTTTCATAACTCAATTGAAACTGATTTTTGATGCCGCCCATCTACAATCAAGATCAGTACTTCAACCGCGGCTCAACAGACCATCTTCGCTTGATCGTTACTCCAGTCACCCTGGTGAACACTCTGCAAGCTTTTTCCTCAAAACCTTTGTACTTCTCTGTCCTTGTGCTAACCCTACTTACTTTTTCCTGTGTTTGTTTTCCGCAGTTACCATCCCACACCTGTCTGTTGTCTCCAGTCAGCTGGCATCTCCATTCGGTCCCCCTCCCACGGCACCCTTCTTCAACCTGCCTCCATCTTCACTCCTGACCATCAACTCCTTGGCTCCTCTGCTCCCCAGCCCCAGTGCCTCCCCCTTGGCTTCTCGGCCCCGGTCTCCCCGTACCCCCCCTGAGTGCTCTCGCTCTTCAAGTGCCTTCGTCATCCTACTACTCACTCCCGTGCCCTTGCCATCCTACCTGCCTCTTCCCCTGTCCCTGGCATCCACCTAACCCAAACCTTTGACTTTGAGCCTAGCATTTGAGTCCGTTCTGTTTCCCGCATCACAGAGATGTGGACAAAACAAGTACTCCCCTGTATTTGTCTACTAGATCTAATTACTATTGCTAGTGGTTCAATAGCTAGTATGAACAGAAGTGGTGATAGAGGTGAACCTTGGTGGCAACCTCTTGTAATTGTATCATCATGCTTTGTAGGAACAGAGTCTGTTTGGCCTGCTGGCCGGCGTCTGCAAGCAGTGTGGTCAGCGAGCTGATGATAAGGCTCATATAGCCTAAATAGAGTTGGTTCTCATTGAGTCAGTGTGCGTTTGACGTGTCCAAAAATGATCCACGTGTATGAATAAAAAACCTTTCCATTTGTAAAATGAAGGTTATTTAATTAACAGACACAAAATCCCTGAAAATAAGCTTCTCTTAGGTTTGAATTTAGAGAAACTTCAAAAAGCAGTGAATCTCAAAAATACAGCAGCGAAAACTTAAAACAGCAGAGGATGAAAGAAAACGCTGCATGTGTGTGTCTCAGTGTGGGACACTTTGTCTGGCTCTGCGTATCTGTCTGTGGCCTGCTAGACTGAGCTGAATGTCGCCTAGCTCTTGTGTCTTGCTCGTGTAATCAGAGGTCCTGTGTGTGTGCTGAGAGCCCAGATGAGGGAAACCCTCAGACGTCAAAAGCAAAAGGCAAAAACAAGAGATCAGAACAAAAACCCATCCCCTGCTGAGCCATCAGATGTTTACGATCTTCACAACGGGAATCATTACATGATCAAAGCCTTTTGCAAATAACGCCTGCTGTTGAATGCAGTGTTAATGTAGAAATCTGGGAAAATCGGGGTCACCTTTGCACTGCGTAATGAAGCCTGAATGTCGGCCCGTCATGGCGAGGGCGACATCTGTATTCAGACACTAGCTTTTCCAGTGGTACCTTATTCTCCACGAAATAACCTTTTTTCCGTGTCGTAGATGTCTGCCCCCCTCGTTGTTGTCCTAAGGGGCAGTAGTGTCAGGAATTCCTCATTCGTAGAGAAATCATTAAACAGCATTCAGTAGCTTTGACTTCTCACCTGATGAAGACCTTGGAGAGGATGGTAATGCAACACCTGCGGACACTGGTGAGCTGAGAGCTGGACCCCTACAGTTTGCTTACCTTCCTGGCATTGGGGTGGAAGACGCCATCATCTACCTAATGCACAGGTCACACCTGGAGAACACTTGGAGCACTGTGAGAGTCATGTTTTTTGATTTCTCCAGTGCTTTCAATACAATTCAGCCATGCATGAACTATCAACTACTACTATCAACTATCGACTGGTCCAAAAACACGTCCTGTACAAAAAGGGCCAAAGTCGTCTCAATCTGCTAAGGAGACTGAGGTCCTTAAGTGTGTGCAGGACTCAAACTGTTAAAAACATTTTATGACACTGTGGTGGTCTGCAATATTTTATGCAGTAGCCTGCTGGGGAGCTGGGAGCACAGAGAGGGACAGGAAAAGACTCAACAAACTGGTGAAGAGGGCTAGCTCTGTACAGGTCTGCCCTCTGGACACCTGGAGGAGGTGGGGGAGAGGAGGATGTCAGCCAAGCCGGCATCAATCAGGGGCAACACCTCTCACCCCCTGCACGAGACTGTGAGTTCTCTGAGCAGCTCCTTCAGCAGCTCCTTCAGACTGTTGCACCCTCAGGGAAGGCAGAAGCGCTACCGCAGGTCCTTTATTCCAGCAGCAGTCAGACTCTTTAACACAATAACATGAGCCAACACTTAATATTCTGCACTTTTTATAGTTATTTATTTATTACATCTTACTGTGACCTGTGCAATATGCCATCTCATATTCATCTGTATATCGGTATATATATTCTCCCACAATAATGACCTGCACAATATGCCTTTTTTCATATTCATATGTACAGTATATTCATCTGTATATTCACCCCACCTGTAAATACAAGAAGTGTTTATATTGTACATATTACCGTTATTACTTTCTTTCTATTTATATTTAATGTGTATTTTTGTCATTTGTTGTGCTGCATTGAGCTGCTGTCACAAGTGAATTTCCTCATTGTGGGATCAATGAAGTCTATCTTATCTCGTACAAACACCATCAGCTGCGGCGTACTGCTGCTGTCCACTGACTTCTCACATTGGATGCCAAACCACCTGTACATACTCAGATCTTGGTCCAGCTGCTCTGCCAAGTTCCCAGACATACCCGACACTCTTCTGGCTATCTTATTTGCCCCCAGTTGGACATCGGTGAGAGCGGAGATGGCTTCGGATCCATTCTTCTAGTCTTTGAGAACAGTGTTTGCAATTACCATCATTGCTCCTTTCAGTACATCTGTATACGTAAAGGGCTTCTTGTTCTATGTCAAAAAATGTGCAGCTCTAAATTAAGCTTCAACTGCAAAGTTGAATTTTCTTATCACCGGAATACTTCCAGTCTGAAATATCACCTACATGCAATACACACTGTTGATACCAGCAAATCATTCAACGAAACAAACAGTGGCGCAAGGTTTCGGCAGACTACGTTAGATGCAGCATGTGGGAGAAGTATAGATAAACAAACGCAAGAGAAGCTAACAAATGCCATAGCGAAGTGGATAGCTACAGACTGCAGGCCCATTAGTGTTGTGGAGGACGTCGGTCTGGGAAACATTCTGAGGATTGCAACAAATGACGGCAGGTATGAGATTTTACAAGACGCACCATCACAAGAAGAATACACGAGTTGTATGAAAAGGAGAGGACTGCAAAAGCGACACCTTTACAACGTGTTAACTCTCACTGGGGACTACTGGACATCAGTACAGTGCATTATATTGATGAACGGTGGGTGCTGCATTCACATGCTCTGATTGTAATGAAAACAGAGGAGAGACATTATGCTGAAACATAGACTGGTTATGCTACTCCCTGGTAAAAGAAAAAAAAAGAATTCTGCTGTTATCTCAGAAATTGTTTTAATGTTATGATTGTGGCTCAGGATTTTGTGGGCAGTTTTATTTTATATAACAAACAGGATAACATGAATGCCCTGGCAGTGGCAATAAGTTTTAAAGGGGTGATAGAATGATTATATAGGGTATTTCACACTGTTCCTTATGGTCTCCTAATTGGGTATGTAACATTAGTTGGGCTGAAAATGGCCTGGTTGATATTTTATTGGCCTTTATGCATCCCTGTGTTTTGGCCCTATTTGTAACAAGAGCTTTTCTTCCAAATATGGTATGGTCATGAATATTAGTTAATGAATTTTTGTGAATTTCAGAGGAATTCTAAGAGGAGGCTAGCTAGCTCTCCTTGATAGAGCTACATCCAGCCACAGGCTCTATCAATGAGACTCATGGACAAGCGGCATTTATTTCCCCAATCGTTTGTTTAAATAACTCAACACATTATAATTACACACATTAAAAGAGTAACTGGAACCTGTGGTAAGAGAATGCTGGCGTAACAAGCTCGCTGACCGTGCTTTCACTCACATACACCCGACATTTAGCTAGCAGGAAGAGAGGAGTTGCAGGCCCTGGAGCTCTGTCAGAGCAGCGGCGTTTCGTAGTCCATTAGCCCAAAATGGTGACTTTGCACGGGTATGGAGTGCTGTGGGCTGCCAGCCGTGACTGAGCTCCATCTACCTCACAGCAGGCCGGGGTCTGTGAAGGAAGGCAGGCCAGGCGGCGAGGCAGCAACACAGGCAGCACCGGCCTCTGAACTCCGACACACAGTCGGACAAAATTTGCAATTATACATACATTTTCGTAAAACGGCCCATATTTGACCTCTACATAGTTGATTTCGCGCACAAAAAAGTCTCAGAAGTGAATTTAATGTTAAAATAGCAGATGAACAATGTATACAATTTCTGAGATCTGCACGACCTAGATTCAGAAGACTAACTGATCTCAGGTCAGTTGTGTAGCCTATGCAAATGTTGGGGCGTGACAAACACAGAGACTAGAGCCAAAGGAGGAGGAGCCGCAATAGTAGTCAACTATGGGGCTCGTTGAGATTCGCCCGTTTTCAGAGGCAGTTTCAAATAGTGAGATTTGCAGCGGAAAGAGGTGTCAATGGGATTTAGAGGTTCTATGTATGTCCTAGTTACCCACTAAACTCATTATTCAACTATGACAAGGTAAAATCAGTTTTGCATTCTATCACCCCTTTAATTTTGTATTTGCTTTGATTGCAGACTGATCTCATAAAGTGGCGTATGTATGACACGCCAGTTCGTATGCCATTTTGGCGTGTTATCAAGACGCATAATCGCTTTTTAGCGTGTGTATCTACGCAATCCTAAGGGTGTTTTTGTTGTTTTTTTTCCCATGTTTTTGCCTTTCCCAGTCTTCTTTTCCTAAACCCAACCTTTTTTTGTTCTTTTTTTTTTACACGTTCTCGCGATAGTACATCACGTTCTTGCGATAACACGCAACCTGGCAACGCCACGTGGTGTGTATGTTTACATCAGGGAAATCATGCGATTAATCGCGATTAAAACTTGTAATCGTTATATATATATATATTATATTTATACTTGATAAAAAAAAAAATCACACCACTTTTATTGAGGTGACTCATGCTATTTTGGTGGTCAAGAAGGCGCTACTTTTTATGAACACTCAAGAGGAGCAACCTGTCTGCTGAGCTGCTTAAGATCTTCTACCACTTTTCCATCGAAAGTGTCATAACATACTGTATGACTGCATGGTATCAACTGCACAGGGAAGGACAGGAAATCCCTCAATCGAATCATAAGATCTGCTGAAAAAATCATTGGATTTCCCCTACCCCCACTGGACGACATCTTTAAGATCTGCTGCCTCCGCAGACCGCACAATATTCTGCCCGTCCCGTATTCAATCGTATTTCTCTATTACCACGGCCTCAGCCTTCGGGTCTCTCGGACCCATACGTTATTCAATCGTATTTCTCTACCACCGGGGCCTCAGCCTTCGGGTGTCTGGGACCCGTCCCGTATTCAATCGTATGTCTCTATTACCACAGCCTCAGCCTTCGGGTCTCTCGGACCCATACGTTATTCAATCGTATTTCTCTACCACCGGGGCCTCAGCCTTCGGGTGTCTGGGACCCGTCCCTTATTCAATCGTATTTCTCTACCACCGCCTCAGCCTTCGTGCCTGGGACCCGTCCCGTATTCAATCGTATGTCTCTGTACCACAGCCTCAGCCTTCGGGTCTCTGGGAATACCCACGTTACCCCCGATTTTTCTGGGACCGTCCCTTATTCAATCGTAAGTCTCTATTACCACAGCCTCAGCCTTCGGGTCTCTGGGAACCATACATTATTCAATCGAATTTCTCTACCACCGCGGCCTCAGCCTTCGGGTCTCTGGGACCCGTCACATATTCAATCGTATGTCTCTACTACCACGGCCTCGGCCTTCGGGTCTCTGGGAACCATACATTATTCGATGGCATTTCTTTACTACCGCAGCTCTGGCCTTCGGGTCTCTCGGACCCACGCTTGTTTCATTTCATGTCAGGTCTACCACCGTGGCTCTGGCCTTCGGGTCTCCGGGACCCGTCCCGTATTCAATCGTATTCCTCTACCACCACGGCCTCAGCCTTCGGGTCTCTCAGACCCATACGTTATTCAATGGTATTTCTCTACTGCCGCGGCTCTGGCCCTTCGGGTCTCTGGGACCCATATGTTATTCAATAGTATTTCTGTACTGCCGCAGCTCTGGCATTTGGGTCTCTTGGACCCATACGTTATTCAATAGTATTTCTGTACTACTGCAGCTCTGGTCCTTCGGGGCTCTAGGACCCTGGCCAGTATTCAATGGTATTTCTCCACTACCGCGGCTCTGGCCTTCGGTTCCCTCGGTCCCGTATTCAATGGTAGTTCTCTACTGCCTTGGCCTCGGCTTTTGGGTGCCTCGGACCAGTCCTGTATTCAATGGTATTTCTCCACTAGCGGCTCTGGCCTTCGGGTCCCCGAGACCCATACGTTATTCAATCGTATTCCTATACTACCGCGGCCTCAGCCTTCGGGTCTCTCGGACCCTTCCAGTATTCACTCGTATTCCTATACTACCGCGGCCTCAACCTTCGGGTCTCAGGGACCCATCCCGTATCCCGTCCTGTATTCAATGGTATTTCTCCACTACCGCAGCTCTGGCCCTTCGGGTTTCACGGACCCATATGTTATTCCATGGTTTTTCTCCACTACCGCAGCTCTGGCCCTTCGGGGCCCTAGGACCAATACGTTATTCAATATTATTTCTGTACTATCGCGGCTCTGGCCTTTGGGTCCCTCGGACCCATCCTGTATTCAATGGTATTTCTCCACTAGTGCAGCTCTGGCCCTTCGGGGCTCTAGGACCCATACGTTATTCAATAGTATTTCTGTACTACCGCGGCTCTGGCCTTCGGGTCTTGGGGACCCATACGTTATTCAATAGTATTTCTGTACTACCGCGGCTCTGGTCTTTGGGTCTTGGGGACCCATACGTTATTCAATAGTATTTCTGTAGTGCCGCAGCTCTGGCCTTTGGGTCTCTCGGACCCATACGTTATTCAATGGTATTTCTCTACTGCCGCAGCTCTGGCCCTTCGGGTCTCGGGGACCCATACGTTATTTAATGGTATTTCTGTACTACCGCGGCTCTGGCCTTCGGGTCTCGGGGACCCATACGTTATTCAATAGTATTTCTGTACTGCCGCAGCTCTGGCCTTTGGGTCTCTCGGACCCATACGTTATTCAATGGTATTTCTCTACTGCTGCAGCTCTGGCCCTTCGGGTGTCTTGGACCCATACTTATTCAATGGTATTGCTCTACTGCAGCAGCTCTGGCCTTTGGGTCTCTCGGACCCATACGTTATTCAATGGTATTTCTCTACTACCGCGGCTCTGGCCTTCGGGTCTTGGGGACCCATATGCTATTCAATAGTATTTCTCTACTGCCGCAGTTCTGGCCCTTCGGGTCTTGGGGACCCATACGTTATTCAATAGTATTTCTGTACTGCCGCAGCTCTGGCCTTTGGGTCTCTCGGACCCATATGTTATTCAATGGTATTTCTCTACTGCCGTAGCTCTGGCCTTCGGGTCTCTCGGATCCGTCCTGTATTCAATGGTATTTCTCCACTACCGTGGCCCTGACCCTTCGGGGCTCTGGGACCCTGGCCAGTATTCAATGGTATTTCTCTACTACCGCGGCCTCAGCCTTGGGGTCTCTATGACCTGTCCTGTATTCAACATCCAAGGCTTGACCTTGTCCTACTAATACACTTTTATTATACACACACACACACACACACACACACACACATTCTCTGTACACATTTGTCTTGTTGTTTTTCATCATGCTTCTGCTTTTGGACTTTTGTACGTTTTGTACTTGGTTCAGCATGGCCCGTCGTATGACTCTAGATTTCAACCTGCATAAGGGTTTCTGCATCGCAATGTCCCAGAAGAGGAAGGAGATGAACAAGAACAACAAGAACAAGAACAACAAGAACAAGAAGAAGAAGACGAAGAAGAAGACGATGAAGAAGACGACAAGGAAGAAGAAGACGAAGAAGACGCCCACCACCACCACAGCGACTCTGACGAGGAAGACGAATGCAAGTCTGAAAAAGGCTGCAGCGACAACAACGACGAAGGAGAAGACGATGACGACGACCAAGACGACCGAGAAGAACAAGGAGTCAACGCAGAACAAGAGGGTGGACAAGAAATGGGAGAAGAAGACGAGGAGGACGAGGAGAGGGAAACGTTTGTGTTGAGAAATGGCGAAATCGAATGGTCCTCGGACACGTATCATCCCCGTGGCCGTCAAACTCATCGCCGCGGCACCAAAGAACAAGAAGACGAAGGAGAAGACCACACACGCGCTACTCCTCCACAGAGCCCGAGTACGCTGCCACGCGCGTCCACGACATACTCTCGGTGTTCGACCTGTTTGTCACACCGCGAATAATAGACATTGTGCTGGCCGCCACAAACCTAAGGAAATTCGGCAACGACTGGAAATCGATGGTCGCCACAGACCTGTGCGGCTACATGGGGCTGCTGATCCTTGCCGCTGTGTACAGGTCCCGAAACGAGGCCTTGGAGAGCCTGTGGCACGAGGAGAGCGGCAGGGCCGTTTTCCGCGCCACAATGCCAATCAAACGGTTCCACACGTTCTCGGGACTGCTGCGATTCGATGACCGCGAGACGAGAGCCGCCAGACGAGCCTCGGACAAACTGCCGCCCATACGAGACATGTGGGACGAGTGGGCGCGGCGGCTGCCTCGATTCTACAACCCGGGCCCGGACGTGACCGTGGACGAGCAGCTGGTTCCCTTTCGAGGTGGGAGCGCAGGATAAACGGTTGTCCTTCAAATTCCCTCTGCACGCAATAAATAGATCGGAGCCCATCAGAGAGTTGCCAGACTGACCCTCTGGGGCGCGCGTGTAGTTTGCTGCCTGTGGAGCGCGTGTGTATGTCGTGTTGTGTAGGCCACTTTGTTTGCTCTTTTCACCGTGGCACCATGGTCTTGTGTGGGTTTTGTGCCGTTTCTTTTTGTCTACCTCATAGTTTAGAATGCTTTTGTGTGTGTGCCTATGCGCACACGGATGTTTTTAAAGATTTTCTTTTTCTTTTTGTTATCCTTGTTCATTTTTTCTTGTTCATCTTCTTCTTGTTCTCATTTCGTCTCTTCACTCTTATTCGGCTCCCTCCGAATACGACACGTCCAACAACAACAACAACAACGACACCGACGACAACAAGGTCGATGCTCCTTCCGCCAGGACATACCCAGCAAGCCCGGCAGGTACGGATTCAAGGTGTGGGCGGCCTGCGACACCGTATCCAGCTACGCGTGGAACATGCAGGTCTACACGGGCAAGTCTGTGAGCGGCGAGCCCGAGACGAATCAGGGCGCCCGGGTGGTGATGGACCTGACCGAGGGGCTGACGGGCCCCCCGCAATGTGACGTGCGACAACTTTTTCACCTCCTACGAGCTGGCCCGGCAGCTCCTCCACGACAGGGACTTCACTGTGGTGGGCATGATGCGCAAAAACAGGCCCGAGCTGCCGCGCGCCTTGCTCGACACCAAGGCCCTCTCGTCCAAGTTCGCCTTCATGCCCACCGTCACTCTGGTGTCCTACGTGGCCAAGAGGAACAGGAACGTGGTGCTGCTGAGCACGCTGCACACGGAGGATGCGCGAGTCAGCGCCGCCAGGCACGCCAAACCCGACATCATACTGCGCTACAACAGCACCAAGGGCGGCGTGGACAACCTGGACAAGCTCGTCGGCACGTAAAGCTGCCGCAGGAAGACGGCTCGCTGGCCCCTCGCCGTGTTCCACAACATCCTCAACGTGTCCGCCTACAACGCCTTTGTGCTCTGGCGAGAGCTCAGGCCCGAGTGGATGCGTGGCAAGCTCAACAAGAGGCGCGCCTTCCTGGAGCAGCTGGGCAGGGCGCTTGTGACTCCGCTCATCGCGAGAAGGCAGCATCTGCCTCGCACGCCAGCGTCCGCTGCGCTCGTCAAAGCTGTGGCGACGAGGTTTGCCTCATCGGGCGCTGGCGCCGGCGCCGGCGACGACAACGACGAGAATGACGCCGACGCCGACGAGGATGCGCAACCGAGGGGGCAGAGAGTGCCCAGCAAGCGAAAGAGGTGTCAGCTCTGTCCAAAGCCGATGGAGCGCAAGACGCACACCGTGTGCGGCGGCTGCAAGAGATACATCTGCGGGAGCTGCACGCGAGCCTACTGCGCGGACTGCGCGGACTGCGCAAGACAGCATAGACTCTTGGCTCACGCGGCGCCAGTTTGAGCTTCGACCTTTTGCGCTGCGACAAAAAACAGCAAGCTGCAAACAAAACACACGTGTGTCGGGAGTTGCGCTAGGAATTGCCTGCGGCCTGACACCAAACGACGACGAAGACGACGAGAAAGTTGCTTTTGAAATGTGTGAAATGAAATGAAATGAACTGAAATGAACCTTGAATCTATTTTGAATAAAAACCCTTTAGGATACTTATGTGCTGTGTGAGATGTGAGATGATGTTACGCACCCGACCCACACACACCCTGGCACACACAGTTGACGTGAAATGATACACATGAGGGTCCCAACAGACCCAGAGCATAACACGACGACGACGACGAGAAAGTTGCCTTTGAAATGTGTGAAATGAACTGAAATGTGTGAAATGAACTGAAATGAACTGAAATGAAATGAAATTAACCTTAAATCTATTTTGAATAAAAACCCTTTGGGATACTTATGTGCTGTGTGAGATGTGAGATGATGTTACGAACTGAAATGAACTGAAATGAACCTTGAATCTATTTTGAATAAAAACCCTTTGGGATACTTATGTGCTGTGTGAGATGTGAGATGATGTTACGAACTGAAATGAACTGAAATGAACTGAAATGAACCTTGAATCTATTTTGAATAAAAACTCTTTGAAAAGTAAATAAACTAAACAAGTGACACGAAGGACCACACAAGGGTTAAAGCATGCACCTCCAGGCTGCAGAACAGTTTTATCCCCAGGGTCATCACAGAATTGAACAATCATGGGCCATCACAGAAATTAACAATCATGCCCCCCTACCAGCACAGTTGCACTTTCTAGATAGATTTTTATATTTTTCTTATTTTATTTATTTTATTTTTATTTTATGTGTGTATATGAAAGTGAGTATTGTTTTAGAGGTTGCACAAGCAAATTTTGTTGTATGGTTCTACTGCACAATGACAATTAAAGTCTATTCTATTCTATTTTTAGAACATGCCCTGTAGGCGACTGATTTGGTCCCTGCGGGCGACCTGGTGCTTGTGGGCACCGTGTTGGCTATCTCTGCCTTAAAGGCTTCCCATCTAATTGTGGCCATTGTCTGGGATGTGTTGAACTCAAAGTAAATATCAATTTGTCTTCCCATGAACTGCAAATCTTTTTTATACTGTATCCATTTTGTTCAAAATTTCCATTTAGGAGATTTGCGTATCAACTTTGGCTCCACCTAGACCAATGCTACAGCTGCATGATCCAATATGATTGTACTGTTGTAATGGCAGCCTCTGATATTAGGAAGAAGTTCTGCTGACACCAAAAAGTAATCTACACTTTGAACTGCAAGCTTCAGTCTATCCGACTGATCAAGCGAAGGTGGTGTACATTATATCCCATCTGACAGACCGGGCTGGGAGTGGAGCTGTAAGTCTACTATTTGTGACTCACATCACCTGCACCTTCATACAAATTTTCCAGCATGTTGCCCCCGGAAGAGAGACTGCTCGAGCTCTGGTCGGTCTGCGGCAGGGGAAGAGGTGAGTAGCGGATTACGCTATCTAGTTTCGTACGTTGGCAGCTGAGAGAGGCTGGAATTCTCACTGCATGAAAAGTGGGATTTTCGTCCGTATGCGGCACTATAGATTGTTGTGGAACTTCAGGTTTACGGCTGTACACGGCAACACCGAAAACTGCCGTGAATTGTCGAAAATTGACGTGGGCCTTGCTTGGCAGTTGTCCCCCCATGACCCCCCCTCCCTCTAATTCTAGGGGAGGCTTTAACATGTAAATGAAAATGCTGTGAGCTATACAAATGCAAATCAGGGTAGCAGCAGGGGGAGTTTTACCCCAGGTGACATTTTTCTAAAAGGTATTAACTTAATTTTAAGAAAATCTCTTAAAATAGATCAGACTCAATATAGCCTAATTGTAGACTCTTCAATTTTTGCTTGAATCGATTTAATGAAAGTACGCTAGATTAATTAATTAAGTGTATGTCATTAGTAATGACTAATGTTATATAAAAAAGTAATACACAAAATAATTTATTTCAACAATTAGTTTTAATCAGGCTTTGCCACAAAAATAAAATGTGCATTCCATGATTCATTCAGTCTCAACCACTGTGCCATAGTGGCATATACAGTGGCCTCTTTGGTCTTGCTCATCCAACATTGTCTGGAGGAATGGAGACAGAGGTACCACTGTACAGTTTTTTTTAAGAACTGTCTTTCTGCTGATGTAACAGCTGCTTTTAAAGAAGTTTGCTACTTTTAAATAAATCTAGATTCCCGGGCCACACCAACACAGCAAGAAATGACCAGACAATATCTATCTATCTATCTATCTATCTATCTATCTATCTATCTATCTATCTATCTATCTATCTATCTATCTATCTATCTATCTATCTATCTATCTATATAAAATAGTAATTTATTGCTATTAAAAGTTAAGTTTAAAACATTAAAATAACAGTGTTTATATCTCGTAAAAACCCAGGAGACAATTAAACCCAAGGAATGATTCAATGCTCTGTCCCAGGGTAAAAAGCCTATCCAAGTTCAGTCCAGACTGGCGTTAGCTCCGGGTTTTCCTCTGCTACCGGCACAGAATGTCTCGCTCCCACGGTGCTTCAAATAGTCCGTTCCGCATCCAGAAGTCCGGGACCCGGAATTCCGGGGTGCCGCTCTGCTTCTGTCAATAAGGAAATTATAAAATCAATCGCAGCCCGATCCTAGTCCAGCAACTTCCAAACCGTGTCGGTGATTAAAGTGACGACCTTCCTTTTATACACTTCATGTAGGCCCATCAATATTGCGGCTCCGCTGCTCTGCCGTCAGCTGCTGGACCTGGCACCTTCACAGAAATTGACATCTACTAATAACGGCTCGAGCTCAAATGCCAAAACAAGCTAAACATGTATCAGTGCGGGATAAGGACCACTTCCCTTCAGTAGGAGTTTTGCGAGCGTTGACATTGCAGAGTCTAGGCTCCAGCAGGGCACAGGAGATACAGCCAGCAGTGACTCCGAGAGAACAGAAGCTCAGCAATCCAATCCGCTGCTACTCCGTACAGCACACAGCACGTCCATCCGCCCAGCAAGTTCCCTGAGATCTAGCCTCCTTTTATTGGGAGTGGTCTGATCAGCTGGCAAATCAGAGCTGATGAACGGGGTTCTACAGGTGTGTCAATTAGTGTTTGTTTTGCAGTTCGTGAGAGAGGGGAAAGATAAATAGTCCACAGCAACATATAATAATGTAAAACCACAGCAAACAATATAAGAAAATCACAGCAAACAATATATGGAAACCACAGCAAACAATATAAGAAAACCACAGCAAACAATATAGTTTTAAAGCAAAAAATAAATAAGTATACATAATAACTAAGCTCAATCACACTGCTCCACTTATTTTATATTATATGACACTGACACCAAAACACTGTGCTTCACATAAAGCATATCAGCTGTGTCATTGCATGACAAGGTCCCAACCATTTGTGTTCCTAAAATACTGGCAAATTCAGCATCATATTCACATGTCCATGACATATGAAGCTGTTGGCTCTGCTGAAATGGCCTCATAATGTAGACTTCAATTGTCCTATAGTTATTAAGCTTTCCCAGTATTCCATTAAATCTCACTGTAATTCACCTCCACACCAGTATGTGCGCTGTTCGCGCCCTGCTGGTTAATCTGCTGCTCTTCGTCTTTCTCTATCACTCTTTTTTTTGTTTGATTACATAGACTCATGCAGTAGCCTATCCTCGGTTACGGTCCTTACGGTCTCGTTCAGCAGCCTGGTGCGCGGTCTTGTGACAGCCTAGCCTAGCTACCATGTAGCAACATTCACTTCTCTAACATTTAACTTAACATAACTACCAAGATAACATGACGTGTATTTGTATGTGATGTACTGTACTTCCCCATCGATAATGTGTGAATTGCCGTGAACACAATCCTCTAAGATGCACCAGAAACAAGGCTCGGTTAATAACTCAAACTTGCCGAGAACCAAGACACCGCTTGATTACATTAGAGTCGGTTGCGCGGTTACATTAGACTCGAGCGGGCCGACCGGTTTCATGGTTACACAGTATCTCCCGGGGGACCCGGTCATACACCTTCTCCAAATCCACGAAACACACGTAGACCGGATGAGCATACTCCCAGGCGAGAGTGAAGATCTGTTATTGGACTGTCCACACTTCCCCCCCATATCGTCTCTGCCGTATCTGACTCTGTGTCTGCATCTCTTACATCTGTATCCGGCTCAGACTCCTCTCTTACCGTTTCACCAACATGCATTGTGTAAGGAGGTTGCGGTGGATCACTTTTTCTGTTTTTCCATCCTCCTGTCATACCACATACACAGGGATTTTGTTGTTGTTTGCTTTTTCACCACAATGTATGGGCAGGACTCCCATTTATCTCTCAATTTCTGCTGTCCCTCAACATGACAGACTTTGGCTAGGACTTTATCCCCTGGGCTGAAGACTTGACTCCCTGCTTTTAGGTCATAGTACTTTGTCTGCTGTTCCTTAGTCATGCAGAGTCTGGACATAATCACTGTATTCACTTAGCTCATTATTTGTAGAGAGCCCAACAATCAGGTCCACAGGAAGCATGGAGTGTCTACCAGACATTAGATAGTATGTTGTGTACCCAGTCGAATCATGGTGTGTGCAGTTGTATGCATGTGTCATGGCATCCACATACTCATGCCAGCGGAGCTTCAAGTGCAGCTCTAGTGTCCCCAGCATGTTCAACAATGTCCTGTTAAACCTCTCAGTGGTCCCGTTTCCCTGGGGGTGTTGTGGGGTGGTGTGGGTTTTAGTGATGCCAGTGCACTTACAAAACTCCTTTATAATAGCACTTTCAAAATTGAGCCCTTGGTCTGCATGCAATTTCTCCACAGCACCTTAGCCACCGTCTTGGCTTTTTTTTGGTCTTGGCTACCCTTTGTGGGGTAGGCCTGTGCATAGCAAGAGAAGTGGTTGGTAACAATGAGCACATTTTCTATAACCCCTTTGGATTTTGAAACATGTATCTCTTATCACTAACCTCCTCCACTCCTTTAAGAGAAGGTCCACTTGCCCTCCACCTCCGACCCTCTCACTGCGGCTTGGTTTCTGGTTGCGGCTCCTAAAGTGCAAGACTGGACCAATCACCGGATCTTCCTTCTGCCTTGCACAAATCTCCTGTTTCGTCATGGCAGGGAGTGACTCTGTCCCTACATCCCTATAAGGCTCACTAGACTCCAGGGCTGGACAAAGTTCGGGACCCTCGGGGCAGCCACGCTCTCACCTGGAGGGATTTCTGGCTCTGGAGTGGTCTATGTCTCCTCATGCTGTGGGCCACGGACACTCACCTGCTGAGGACAGGATTGTAAGACCTGTGTGACGTCCTGGTAGGATAAGCAGGAGAGGGCATCAGCATTTGATTTGCGCTGGCCCTTTTTATACTGGATATCAAAATCGAATGCAGAGAGGCGCGACACCCACCACTGATCCATCGCATCCAGCTTTGCTGAAGTCATCACATACTTGAGAGGGTTGTTGCCTGTCTGGACAGATAATTTGCACTCATAGAGATGGCGAGGAACTCAAGTTTATGGGCAGGATATCTTGTCTCTGCTGGGCTCATGCCTCGGCTGGCATAGGCTATAACTCTCTCAGCCCCATCCTGCCATTTTCTTTCCCCTTCTCTTTTTCCTTCTGCGGTCACCAGTGGTGAAGCGATATAAGGGAGCAGCTAGGGTGGAGTATCCCAGCACATATCACCTGTAGCAGCAAATCCCAAGAACTGCAGCACTTCTTTACCATTTGTGGGCCTTGGCCAGTCCTTGACTCTGCTGATCTTCTCTGGGTCTGTCTTAATTCCCTCAGTAGACACCAAGTGACCCAAATACTGCACCTCCTTTCTCACAAGCTGGCACTTCAAGGGCTTCAACTTCAAGCCATGCTCCTGGAGCCGATCAAACACCATCTGTAGCCTCTGTAGATGCTCATCAAATGATGAAAAAATAGAAAATGAGAAAATAATGAGGTCATCCAGATAAATCAGGCGGTAGGATCGAGATCGCCAAAGCCGCAGGTCATGAGTCTCTGAAAAGTGGAAGGAGCGTTCTGCAGCCCAAATGGCATTCTGTTGGCTTCAAACAGTCCCATGGGAGTGCTGAATGCCGTCTTGTGTCTGTCATGCTCCACCACTTCCACCTGCCACTAACCAGATGTGAGGTAGAGAGTGGAAAAGTAGCCTACTTTACTTGTCCCAGAGCTTCCAGTGCCTCTTCTATCCTAGGCAGAGGGAAAGCATCTCTTGAGCTGCAGGAGTTGAGCTTCCTATAGTCGATGCATAGCGTTAGTGACCCATCCTTCTTGGTCACGATCACTACAGGTGACGCATATGGGCTCCTGCTAGGCCGGATAACTCCCGCAGTCTCCATCTCCTTTAGCAACCGTCTGACATCCTGCCACTGGATCTTGCGATATGGGAGCCGAAATGGCTTGGAGTCCACCAGAGGGATTTCGTGCTGCACTGTTTTTATGTGGCCATAGTCCATTGGATGCTGTGAGAAGACGCCTGCATTCTTTTCCACAAGCTCTTGAAGGAGAGAGCGTTGTTGCTCATTTTCCACCGCTGCTCCACTAAGGTCCAAACCAGTTTCAGGGTAAGTTCAAAAGTATTCACATTCATTACTCAAGTAGAAGTATAGATACTAGGGTTTGAAAAGACTTCTGTAGAAGTTGAAGTATCAACTCAAGCTTTTTACTTAAGTAAAAGTGTAAAAGTACTGGTTTCAAAACTACTTAAAGTATAAAAGTAATGTAAGGGGAAAAAATGCCATAAGGACAAATGCTTAGCCCGCCCCACAGGGGCCTATAGTGCAAAACCTCCACAAAAATTTTTTTTTCTAAAGGCCATAATGACTATAATGTTATATTAAAAATCATACCTGCAAACTCAGAGGGGCTGAAAAAGGTGACACATCTCTGTGTTTTTCAGACAACGCTACAGTCTACAGTCTGGTGTTACACTTTTACACCGTTTAGCTATCAGCATTTTAACCATGTTTACGCCAGCTGCTAGCTAACGAGTGTAGTGTTAACTAGCGTCCTGTGCGGCGAGGTTTCAGTTCCCTCTAACGTCCGTTTTCGGAGCATCAAGAAGCGCAGTCATTTAAGTGGCACCTAATAAGGCACCGAAATCCGTGTTGCTATTCGGTCCGGTAGATAACGGTCGTTAAGGCACCAGTGCCGTATTAGCACCGGGTCTGTGCAGGTGAGATGGATGGATGGATAGGGTGTCGGAATGGTATATGTTTATACTTATCATCCAACCACAATCAAATTCATTCTCTCCGGATGGCGCAATTTATCTGGATAGGTTGTTTTTTTGTGTGTGTTTTTTTGAACACACACAACCAGCCCCCAGTCTGGGTTCGAGGGGCAGACACCGTCGCCACATTTAAGAGTAAACTTAAAACCCTCCTCTTTGATAAAGCTTATAGTTAGGGAGTGAGGGGTTGCAGCGTCCACCTAACCCGGCCCACTGCTTCTCCTCGTAGTCATCAGTTTTATATACTGTATAATTAATAATATAGCGAGAGTAGATGGAGGCAGGCCAGTATAACCAGATCCGGTTGGGGAGAGTTCTAGCCCGACCAGGCACCTCTGTTTAACCTGCCTCTCGTAGTTATGCTATTATAATTCTAGACTGCTGGGAAGGCTAATTCCTTCCTATGACATACTGAGCTGCTCTCTCATCTTTACTGGTTACTTTTGTATGCATCCCAGAAATGCTTGTTACTAATCTAGCTCTGGGGAGTTTACTCCCCGGAGTCCTTATGTTTCTTCTTCGCAGAGCTATGCTCTGCGATTCTCTGCAATTCCCGTCCGCATCCTGCTACGTCCTGCTGCATCCGCCGCATCCACCCATGCTCTGACATGAGCTTCCATGATGACCTTCGAAGTCACTGTGACTTCTAATGTGACTATTATCGCCACTGTTCATCACACCCCCAACCGGCCCGTCAGACACCGCCTACCAAGAGTCTGGGTCTGCCGAGGTTTCTTCCCAAGAGGGAGTTTTTCCTTGCCACTGTCGCAATATCCATTGCTAATGCTTGCTCTTGAGGGAATTACTGTAATTGTTGGGGTTTTGGAAATTATAGAGTGTGGTCTAGACCTACTCTATCTGTAAAGTGTCTCGAGATAACTTTTGTTATGATTTGATACTATAAATAAAATTGAATTGAATTGAATTGAATTGAACAATGACAAGCCAGAATGAAAACAAGCTGAAATAGGAGTAACGAGGCTATTTTTAAAATGTAAGGAGTAGAAAGTACAGATAATTGCATGAAAATGTAAGGAGTAGATGTCATGAATCCAGCATCTCGAGCCTGTTTTGCTGGTGTTTTTGTTTGTGCTCTAACCTGAACCATTTTTCCTGAGTTTCCCTGAACACATCCCGGCTGATTCTCTAACTACGTTCACATGCTGCAATCTGCACACCCGGTCCTGATTACCACCTCTGCACCATATAAGCCGTGACCAGACATCCATTCCCTGCCAGATCGTTAGCTTAACCAGTACGTTTAGCTCTCGTATCAAGCCACTAGTTTTGAAAGTCTTTTTGCTGCTGTGTCTGTTGCCTGTTGCTAATCTGCCTCCTGTTTCTCTGTCTGCAGTCAGCACCTGGATTGACACTCACACCTACTACACCTACACTACTTCTCAGTTGAAATTTTGGATCTGCACTAACCCTCCAGCCTTCCTGCTTCTCCCACTGTCTACCAACTGGACTTACCCACCTCCATACTCTAACTCCAAATAAAAACTCACCTTGTTATTTCTACTTCATTTGTCCTGGTCTGCTTTTGGGTAACTAACACTAAACAAATCGTGACAGTAGAAGTAAAAAGTCTGCTGTAAAATAATTACTCCAGTAAAGTATAGATACCCAACATTTCTATGTACAAGTGTGTGTGTGGGATGGAGGATTGAGGCGGAGGCATGGTATGCGAGTGGTCACCAGGATACACGGTGGTTTGATGGTACGGTTTAGGTAGATTCCCTGGATTGGGGGCTTGCGGAGGGACTTTGTGGCTAAAAGCTGCATTTGCTGCATCCAGGGGCCTGGGCATGGTTGTATTGGGGCCCCATGTTCTGGTGGCTGATTGGTGCATGGGGGCTGGTTCTCTAGGCTCTTGGGAGGAGTGAGCAAGGGCTGGTGCTGTAAACCTCTGGGGGAACGGTCCAACAGAAGGGGGGTGAGTATAGTGTTAATTGATTGTGGTGTTTGAAACCTTAGCATAGGGCCCTGGGTCGGGGGGTAGACAATGAATAGAGAGCATAACCTTGGGGACTAGGCTTCATGTCCTGCTTTGAGTGATAGGGGGCAGCTTGATGCTCCAGGGAGGGCTGCAGCACAGTTTGCCTTTCCAGTAAGATGGATTGGTGGAAGCTACAAGAGGGCAGGGGGGTTGGCGGCCAGTGGATATTAGCTTGGGGTGGGGCAGCAGTGACCATCATAGTCTGCACTGCTGGCTGGGGTGCAGGAGCATCATTTGGGGAAGTGATAGCTGGCAAGCTGTAGTCTGACCCGTTTGTCTGGTGTCTTGCACCTGCGACGACATTAAAGCTGGGAGGCTGCAAGGCTTTTGGCTTGGCTTGATTAATGCAAGGTGAGAGTACTGGGGGCGGTGGGGTGGGCTGGGGGCCTAGGGCCTAGCCTGGGTGACATGGTTGGTATGCTTGGGTCTCACTATTTGCTGTGGGCTCACTGTGCCCGGGTCTGGCACCGCCACCTCACTCAAAAAATGTATTTGAGTTAGGCCTATATTTGAGTCCAGTTGGTGGCTTGTTGCAGACCCAGGGGAGGGTTGAATGCTCAAGGTAGCTGCAGCGGGTCCTTCCAGCCCTGGTGGGGAGTCTGTGTGGTCACTACATTTCTCTGGTTATAGGTGTTTCTTTTCTTCTTCTTTTTTCAACACAAACTAACTGGTATCAAATCTGTATGCAGCTGGATTCAATATGTTAATGCTGTACTTTAAGATGTGTGTATGTGAAACTGTTATCTTACTACAGTGTAATAAAATGATATGTGCAACACAACTATCAAGCCATCAAAACATACATCAAAAGTGAATTAAGCTAAATTTTTCAATATGCATCTCTTTGTTCAACTTAAAGAATAACCCTTAAACACTAGCATGAATACTGCTACCAACACCAGATTTGGCCTACAACCCTGTAACGAGCAGTTCAGTCAAATAAAATCAAATAAAATTCCCAAGATGATTTTACTGCAACACATTACTGTTTCACTCTGTACTTACTAAGGATATGCTGGTAGACGTTCATGTTCTTCTACTACAGTACTTTAATTCAGTCCCTAAAATTAGGATCATCAATAGGCTTCTCCAAACACAGTTCACCGGATGTCTGTCAAGCACATAGGCGGTGCCAGGGAGGGGCTAGGGGGTGCTGTAGCTACCCCTAGGATTGCCATAGCACCCACTTAGTACCCCCAAGAAATTGCTGTGGTTGATTTATAAATAAATAAAAAATCGTTAATGTGTAAATAGTATAATTTATATTTGAAAAATGAATAAATACATTAATAAAACAAACTAAAAAACACAGGTGATCGTATTCAGCCAAAGGGTGCAGCACACATTGAACTTTTGTTGAGGCCTAGGACCTCTTTAAAACTACAACAAGTAAAAGGGTAAAAACAGGTTCTTTGTTCCGGGGGAGAGCAGTAAAAACAGTGTATTTTAAAACAATGAGTAAAACAAGAAGTTTAAGAAACCCATTTATTTTAACAAGAATAAAACAATAAAATGTACTAAAAAAAAGGAATAAAAAAAAAACTAAAACCAACTAATTAAAAATCAGCTAATACAGTCCAAACAGAATGGGAGTCTTGACTTTACAAAGTCCACAAAGTCCACAGGGTTCTGCTGGCAACCAGTTTCCTCTCCTTATGCGGCCCTCCTCGGGTATAACGCGGAAGGGAAAGTTCCACACTCTCCCGCTTTCTCCGCTAGCGTTTGGTGTTTGGGTTGCTTCACTTTAGCTTCAGGCCGCTCTAAGGTTGTTTCCCTTTGTGTCTTTGTCTAATCTCCCATCTGCTTCGCCGCTCGTTCCGAGTGTTCTGTTGTATCTCAACGTCTTCCTGGATGTCTCTCAGGCCTTCCTCATGTTCACCATGGCCTCTGCTTTTCCCATGTGCCTCCTTTTCCCTGCTCTGTTCCTGCTCTGTCCTTTTTATCTAAGGGCCAATCAACCCCTTCTCATTCCCAGGTACGAGTCATTAGCCTCATTAGTGAGTTGCCGGTGGCGGAAGTCAACATTAAAAACCACACACATTTCAGAATAAAAGCATGCAATTAAAAAGATAAAAACACAGCAAATAAAACCACAGCAAATCCAATAAAAGCATGCTCAATATAAAATAAACTTCCGCCCCGTGACACAGGCATACAGTTTTTTTTTCAGTTAGAAATAAATCCACAAAACAAACAATCTAACGTTAAAAATAATACAGTGTAAAATAAAATTTGCCACATAACAATGAATTATTAAAGGGGTGATAGAATGATTATATAGGGTATTTTACACTGTTCCTTAAGGTCTCCTAATAGGGTATGTAATTTTTAGGTATTTATTAAGTCCTTAATAATGTGAATATGGCTCTATTTGGAACAAGAGCTTTTCTTCCAAATATGGTATGCTCATGAATATTCAGAATGAGCTACGTGCTGATTGGTTTGAGCAAACTACATAGAAACACATGGGAGACTCGACAGCAGGTCTCATATTTCAGACACTGCAAACAATACATTGTTTATCGGGCTATTTCGTTATTAAATTCACTTCTGAGACTTTTTTTAGCGAGAAATCAACTATATAAAGCTCAAATATGGGCCGAGTACCTCATAGCAGGCCTGTGAAGGAAGGCAGGCCAGGCGGCGAAGCAGCAACACAGGCAGCACCGGCGCTGAACTCCGACACACAGTCGGACAAAATTTGCAATTAGCCATCCATTTTCGTAAAGTGGCCCATATTTGAGCTTTACATAGTCGATTTCTCACATAAAAAAGTTTCAGAAGTGAATTTTGTAATGGAATAGCAGAGATCTGCGTGACCTAGCTAGATACAGAAGACTACCTGATCTCAGGTCAGTTGTGTAGCCTATGTAAATGTTGGGGGGTAACTGTTCTCTTAATACACCCATGGGCTGACAAAGGTTCCGGTTTTTGGGAGGTTGACGTCAACTTCCAGCTTTGTTGAGATTCGCCCGTTTTCAGCGGCAGTTTCAAAATATCAGATTTTCATAGTAAAGGTGTGTCAGTGGGACTTTGAGCTTCTATGTATGTCCTAGTTACCCACCGAACTGTCGTTATTCAACTATGACAGGGTGAAATCAGTTTTGTATTCTACCACCCCTCATCTAACCTTAGCCCACTGGCTAGCCACAATAGTTTAACCCCAAATCAATGCTCTCCCTGAAGATGCCCCCATCACTTCCCTGTCCGTATCCCCCTACATCCACCATGGTAAACAGATATCTGGTGCTCTTGTAGTTGAAGTAGTTGCTCCCAGCGTACTGCGGTGCCTTCATGTTCACATTTTCCATCTACGCTGCCGACACAGTTCGGAAACTTCCATAGTTGCCAAAAATGTAGCTGCAATAGCTTCCCACTGGGCGACTGAAGGGCAGGGAAAGAATTCTGGCAGCAGTGCTTTCAATAAAGCTTTACAGACCACATAAAGGACATGAAGAAACTCAACACAGTGGCATAGATCCCACCACCAACTAGCATTATGGAGGTGTAATTGCAGAGCATTTCAGAAACGCCAGAATCAAGAAGAACAAGAAGTACTGTCTCCCTACCTTATCTGACAAAAGCAGAAAAGATCTGTGTAGTCCTGGAGACCATTAATTATGAGACAAAAAAAGGAACCTTCAGGCTACAATACAGACTTCTAGGGCTGCAACCCTGAATGTTTTCTCAAAAGCCCTGAATCTTTTAGATTTTTAAAATAACTTTGTGTCCCCTCAGTCTCTCTGACTAGACCGGCAAATCAATGGAGCAAAAGTTCTGTTACAGAGGAAATATCTCCATTCATTTCTGTGAACTCTACTAAAAATAGGTTTCAAGATTAGTAATACTGTTTACGCCAAATACCTACCTACCTATGTTTTGTAACTTAACAATAGAAAAATCAGACAATTTTTGCCTCTTTGTAGGTGGCAGGAGTGAAAATGAGTCATCCTCAACATTTGTTGTTTTCTGGTTTCAGAATGATGACGACAGTTGGAGAACAGTTATATACAAAATAGGATGTCGGCTTTACAGGTTGATTCTTTTCCTCTGCAACGATCGTGTTTTTCCCAAATGAGGAATGACTTTGAAACCGATTTTAGGCATTCTATTATCAAATGGCTTGAAAAATAGTGCACATAAGCTGTTGTAAATGGAGCTTCCCCCCCGAATGTTTACAATGTCTGGCTCTGCCCCTGTTGTTCAGAGTGAGAGGAGTTGTGTGGATTTATTTGGGATTGGCTATTCTCCTGTCCATCTCCATTGTGGTTGTATCAAGACAGTAGCATTAAGCATGAGCAACACCGGAGGTTTTTCAATTTGCCTCCAAAATAAAAGCATAATGCATGCATGCATGGCAGTTGCACCACCCTCAAATGAGGGCACTACAGAGGGTGGTAAAAAAAACTGTTCAGCACATCACTAGGACAGAACTACCATCCATGGAGGACCTCTACATCTAGCAGTTCAGGAAGAAGGCCAACAGGATTATTAAAGACCAATCAACTCACAACAAACTGTTGTGCCTGCTGTACCACATCTGGTCCCACACCACCAGGCTCTGGGACAGCTTCATCCAACAGGCCATAAGAACTCTTGAGCTCTGAGCTCCTTGCTTTGAAAATATTTGACTGCCTTTTCACCTTCACATACCTACAATCTCTTTACATCTATGTATATAGGCCTGTTGTTACCTCTCATAAATATCTACTACATCCTGTTTACGTTCAGTTTATTCACTTTGCAACTACTGTACACCTGTCTATCACACATTTTATTTTATATGTATATTTCATAAGTTATATTTTAATATTAATAATGTATTTATTTTATTAGATTCTCTCTCTCTTTTTTTTACTTGCGGGGTTTCTTTTTTAAATATTTAATGAAGATTTTAAAAAGAGCCTGAGATCTAAGATTTCCGTTTCCAACGACTGCTTCTCTGTAATTAAGTAAATAACTTGAAACAAATGTGTAATTGTTTTGATTTTGTGAATGTAAACAGTAAATGTGCATACAAGTGCAGTAAATGTTATATGTAAATAATAACCATCATACAAATTACCCTTCAAGAAATACAGTTTTTCCTTTCTTTCTTCCGTTCGTTGTGCTTTATCCGTACAGTATACTGTATCTAACACTAGATTTGAAAATACCTTTACTATGGTTGTAAGGACTCAGAAGTGTGGTAGAGGCACATTTAGATAAAAAAAGTCATTTAAATCATATGAAACTATTTCATTTGAAATAATGTCTTATTTTTTAATTAAAATACCTCGTTTTATGTATCTCAACAGCTTCATGAATTTTATTAAATCACATTATATTGTAATTATTTTTATGTCAAGAAGATGTGTCATAGCACTTTTGATTATATTTCTATAATATATATTTTATCATAAATCACAAATTTACCTGCGGGGACTTAAAAATGCCAGTAATTGCAGAAACACACATGTATCCAAATGTGCTCTTCTAGTCATCACAACATAGAACACAACAAAAACAAATGAACAGAAATTTATTTTGAAAAAACTGAACATTCAGTCGTTCAGTGACCCTACAATGTTATTAGGCCGTCAGCTGTCAACTTTGTCCCCTGGGTCATCAAAAAGCATTTTAAGTTGACAATTTGAAACGGAAGTCGCTGTTCTCTCTGAGTCAAACCTGACATTAGTGACAGCCTTTCAGAGCACCAATGCTGGGCGCTTCTGTCATTGCGTTTTTCGGTTCCTGGAAAATATTGCTTCATACTCCCATTGGCCCTCCTACCGCTGGAGCAGCTGCATTAAGCCAGCCAGAACACAGGCAGACACTACAGGAAGTAAACAGCCTTCCTTCAGATTAAAGGATGAACATGAAGCCTACCATTGTTGGGTGAAAAGGACAAGTAGGCTAACATGGACAAGGTCATTAGAATAATATGGTTGACTCAAAACACTTGAACAAAAAAATTCAAGAAAAGATGAGTAAATATCGGCAAAATGCAAATTTAATGTAAATGATTATGTTCGCATATGGAGGCTTTATTTTGAAATGCGTAACTAAATATGTCATTTTTTAGAACTTTACTCTGTTGTGGCTGTACAAAACATTGCCTACTGTACGTACATCGGTCGGCATTTATCCAACTCCTCAGACAGCAGCTGGGGAACAGCTTTTATAAGACGTCTATAAAATATGGAGGATTCTAAGTGAAGTAACGGGATTAAACACGCTGGATACTTTTCCTGCCACTCTTTCCCTCTGGACACTTGGACACTCCTTAATTTGTGTTCGCTGCATGTGGACCGAGTTCAGCAGGGATCCCAGCAGACGTTCCCTGGTGGTTTGGTAAGTTAGTACTTTCCCCCGCTAATGATCGATTTATGTGAGTTCCTAAAAGCTACAATGACTGTAAAGGGATCTCTTGTTCTGGGCTTTACGGGCGTGTGTGAGTTGCTCAGGCAGCTCATTCAGAGTCGCCTTAAATTCAAACAACGGAAAACAAAATTGGATGGTACCGTAACAACAGCAAAACCCTAAGTAACACCAGATCAACGCAAGTTGTCATCACAAACAATACTAGCACACCAACTCCATATACAGTTCACAGCACAACCAGTGATAACCCTTGTAAAGTAGCCTAATCCTTAATCTGACCACACAATTAAAAACTACTGCAGTGTGTTACATGTAATCGGGTTGCAGTTTCATTTTGCAGTTAAATCACGAATTATTATTATGTGTGAAAATCACATGATCATCAGTGGACAATAATACTTCTGAGGGAAGACAACAGCATGCATAAAGAAGGGGGTAAACTGTCATGTCAAAGACCAAACCAGACATACACTATACACAAAACAATAAAGCCCACCCAGGAGGCTATTATACAGTAGGCTAAGCATTTAAAACAAATTCTTATTGTGTATAGGCTTTCGTCTGATGGGAATAGTCAGTAGCACATTCTCTCATGATAATAACCTCTAGTAAGTAAAATAACACTGAACTATTCTGCATTGAATTGTAGACCCTCTGAACCTTCAAAGACCTTTGGTGGTCCTTGAACCTCTTTCACAAACAGGCCTGTTAGGCATCAGTCAAAGACAAAGAGACCTTTCAGGTTTCTGTTGAACAGTACTAAGGCTAACTAGAGCACTTAGAGACTGCAGACCTCCGCCAAGGCATATGCCCTATCTCACAATGTTTTCTGATTAACAGTTTTATTATTATGTTTTTAAACTAAAGACGAAACATACAATTTACAACATGAACACATCCCCTCCCTTCCTGAACCCCCCTTCACCCCACTAGTCATCACCACATATGCCGTAGGCCTCGGTTGTCAACTTAGGTACAAGACAAGATAAAATAATAACCATAATTTTCTAGACAATACAATGAAAAAATAACAAAATAGACAACAAACTGTAAACCAAATGGACATATTATGTATATGTGATAAAACAATAAGCAGTAGCGGCAGGATGGAAAAGTGGCTGATGGCACTGTGGTACAGCAGCATAAGCCGATCCTCTGGCAGCTTATGCCGCTCACTACAGTGGTCGTCAGAGTGGCATGCTGCTTGTGTTCCACCGACACCTTTTAGAGGCAGGTGGAAGTGGTAGGCAACTGTCAGTGACAAACGGTAAAGTCATTTCATATATCCTTGCTGATGTACCCAGAGTTAATATCATCAGCCTTTGGGTGTACACTATCTATTTGATTTAGGCCCCCGTGAAGTGTGCTGGGCTCTGAAGACAATTTGACATGGCGGCCGAACAGTGAAATTGCAACTTACGTCACGCGATGTAATGGGGCATAAGAATACTTTTTCCCATAGACCTACACAAGGAAAGAGACGTCTGTAAATTAGTGGATGTTTTTCCAGCATCATATCCCCACGAAACTATCAGAATTTGATCCAGTTGAGGAATTCTGTTAGAGAAACAATTGACAATAAAAATCAGCCAGAAGACTAAAACTAAAACGTATCTATCTATGGATAGGATAGGAACCAAACAATAGGACAACTGTGACTGATTATGTAACTAAAAAAAAGGCCAATTTTTTGACTTTTTTTGGTTCAGTCTATAGAAAATGGCAACTGCTCTCAGTGGCCGAAACCCTGGAGGACGAGGACCGAACCGAAGTAAGGGTCGGATTTTAGGCATTTTTGATGCCATCCAGGATGCAGTGGGGCCAGTGAAACAAGCGGCTGCCGACCGGCGGACTGTGGAGAAAACCTGGAAACTCATGGATAAAGTTGTAAGTTTGAAGAGATAAACCCATCAGACCTGTCTGCCAGATGGTAGGCGGCACTTTGTTGTAGATGCACATGGAGAGGTGGAGCTAATGCTAAAGGGGTGCACATGTGTTCTTTGATCATTTTCTGATTGCATATTCAGTTAATTAAATTATATGTTTTATACCCTCTAATGTTACACATGGCTGGTACATATTTGTCAAAATCTATGATAACTCATTGATGATGTATCCAAGAACAGTATATCACTAATTCTTTACACCAAATTCAACCTGATTCTAAATAAGGGTGCATTGTTACATTGTTAGTGTGTTGGCTGAACAAAGTTAATACTCAGATGTGTGTTTTTAATAATCAATAAAGATAATTTAGGGAATTTGCATTTGCACTTTACATTATTGACCTGAGTGACATCTTAAGACTTTGCCTTTGAGCAGATTAAACAGAGTTCAGAGCTCACTTTTTGTAATGTGGTAAACACAAATAAATGTTGGAGCAAGTAGTCATTAAAAGATTTCTTTGCCACAGGTCCGCCTTTGCCAAAATCCTAGACTCCAGCTGAAAAACAGTCCACCATACATCCTGGATATCTTACCTGATGCCTACCAGCACCTGCGGCTTACACTAGGCAAATATGAAGAGAACCAGAGACTCACACAGCTCAGTGAGAATGAGTACTTTAAAATCTACATTGATAGCCTTATGAGGAAATCCAAACGGGCCATCCGGCTCTTCAAAGAGGGAAAGGAGAGGATGTATGAGGAGCAGTCACAGGACAGGTAAGACAACTTTTGATAAGAAAATATTTTTATCTTGATTATTTTTTATTTCATAGAGGCTTTTGTGATGACAATGGAGGGTGACACATTGGTGTACAGAGGGAAAACCACCTCAAAGCTTACAGGTTTATGGATTACATTTATTTACGTAGCTGACGTTGAAGATTTAATTTTATTTTATGTACCAAGGCACAGTCTAAACACGAGTTTTCAGCCTGTGGTGGAAGAGGTTTAGAGTGTTGTGCAGATGTGATGTCATTGGGGAGTTGGTTCCATCATTGTGGGGCCAAGAAAGCCAACAGTTGTGACTTTGTAGAGTGGTAGTGAGGGCAGCAATCCGAAGAGCCAGCTGAAAGTAGTAGCAGAGTGTAGTGGAGAGATGATCCTGTGATGGCTGGGTAAAGGGGAGTTAAACAGACAATCTGAAATATATTACAGTTGTGTTGATGATTTAGGCATTACAAATGTTCTTGTTTTGAGGGTACACTCTCTTCAGGTCCCCTATTCCCAAGGCTGTGTGCAGTATTCTGTGGGTTAAGCATGCAGTAGATGTTGCAGAAAGCTCTCTATTCAGCGGCCACTGCCCTTTTAGAATAATGTAACAGACAGGATGTGAGTTGAGGCATTACTGCGCTCATTTTGTTACTCACTGACAACCGTGGTCACAGTGGCAAGACATGACAGAACTTTCTGACTGTCATCTCTAGACCGACTAGGGTTTTCATCAGCATTTTTATTTTGATACATAACTGATGGAACATGGATTTATAGCTCAGCATTGCACTTCAGATGTGCATCATATTACTGATTATTTGAATCATCCTCCCACAGCATCAGTTAAATCCACAATTTATTCATATCGGTCACATTCAGGGCTTGACATTAACACCCGCCTACCTGCCAAATGTGGGGTAAAATTTGGCAGTGCCGGGTAACGCAGTCACTCTTACTTGCCACTTTGGGGGGTGGCATATAGGCCTATATAACTATGTTATTGTAACACAGGTCGCTGGAGGACTGCCTGACACAGAAGCACAGCTGTAATGTACTGCGCAGCGCCAGAGATGTTCACAAGACATTTTTTGGAAGTCCAAGTTGAGTCTCAGTCTTTGAGGGGCAAGTTCAAGTCAAGTCTTTTGCCACGAGTCCAAGTCAAGTCTCAAGTCTCGGCCATCTGAACACTGAATACAGTGTTAGTGACAATGTTAAATGTTATGAATTCAAAGCATGTCCTGTAGCTACCATCCATACAGTACAGTATCAAAATCAGTTGTAGGATAACTTTATGGGGTCTACTTAACACATCCCTCTAGTCCTTTAACCTAAGTCATATGGATACAACTATAATATACAATTTGCCTGTTACCAGCATTAGCACAACACTTTGCGATGGTTAGCTTGTTACCTGTGAGGACATATGCTAAATGTAACGTCTCTTTCACTCAAGAAAATGTCTAATGTTGAAGTGGAAATCAAGAGAATAGTGGCATCGTCACACCAGTTACAGAACAACATGCATCTCAGTGTCAGTCCAAATTACGCACAATAAGCAGTTTGAAATCACTGATGTAATGCGAGGAGAGATTAGTGAGGCCAGCGTCTCCACGGCAGGTGACAGTGCGCACGGATCCGCTGCGCCACGCATGGATGAAATAATGAAATAGTAAACAGGACTACAGTAACAGAAATATGTGCAGAATTAAGACCAGTGTTTGGTGGACCGGGTACACCTTGTTCACTTAATAGCCTACAAATCATCCACAGGATCAACGCATCACATGAATTTGACACAGCGTTTGTTCCTGGGGAGTGCGTCCCGCCTCCTGTGCGCCATGGATGTCTGAGCCTCAGTAACTACTAACTATACAGATACAATTTGCCTGTTCCCAGCGATGGTTAGCTTGTTACCTGTGACGATATATGCTAAATTTAATATCTCTTTTTCACATTAACAAGTGACTGACCTATCTGGGTGCATTTTGAGATGCCTGATGAAGTTTGACGTTGATCCGGCATCATTTATCTTGGTGCCACACACCTTGCATGTAGCTGTTCGCTTACTGCCACAGTTTACCAAGTTATTGAAAACTAAACTAATGACAAAAGGCACAACTCAAGGAGGACTTGGTGTCGCCAGCGTCAATGCATTTTTTATATGTGAGCGTGCGCACATAAGGCATAGCACATGCGTTATGTTGCACATTATGGCAAAGGGCAGGGGACATGCAGCTCATCATACGTTTCCCCAACGTATATGCGCCAATAAAAGAAAATAGAAATACATGAATAAATTTAGATTTAAAAAGCAATAATTGCATGAAAACAGGTTGTTGACGAGTCTCGAAGCTTGAGTCCGAGTCAAGTCTGAAGTCTTTTGGGTCAAGTCACAAGTCAAGTCTGAAGTCAGCTGTATGTGCAACTTAAGTGCAACTCGAGTCCCCATCTCTGCGCAGCGCACAGCCGAAGCATGGTGGCCCGGTCCGCCCCGGCCGTCATATGATCCCACACACCACCAGCAAGCCGCGGTGCGCACTCTGCTTCTCCTGAACCGCAAGATTCCGTAAACATCCCCCAGAGGTCTGTTCAGCGTGTACCCTGCATGGTGGGTTCAGCAACAGTTGCGTCTGTGACAGAAAAACATTTTGATAAGAGGTTTGTAAAAGAAGTAGAAGGTGCGCGCAGCACAACAACAGACTGAAAAAAAAATACTTTGCTCTGTGCGCTCCACTTATCGTCACCGGGGGCACGCGCCCGCAGCTACTCCTCTTGACTGACACACAAGTGCGTGCTCAAAACCACCTTCAATTCATTGCCGATTGCCTACATGCTTGTTGCGGAATGTGGCTCTGCCAAATAAGACACAACACTTGGAGATAAATATCTCACATCTATTTCAAGATGAAACTGCAGTTTAAAGGTAACTATCCTTTTTCAAAATGGCATTTTTGCAACAAAATGGTAAACACATGCCCCACTTGAATTACTCTTTCAAAGCAGCAACAACACACTGATGTACTTCATACAAAACACTGCTCTCTTTAGTACTTTGTATACCTATTTTCTCATACAGGCTTCTCTGAAACATTGTTCCAGTACAGAACATCTACTTACATTTCAATGAACACAAACATAGAAAGGCTTCAGAAAAAAAATCTAGTAAATCTTTTTATTGCAGGTTTTTACAACAAAAAAGACAAAGAAAAGTAGAATTACAGTACAGTAATCAATGCAATAAATAAAATATAAATAAATATATTTGCAGTGAAATTGCAGTGCAAATGGTGGGGTGGTGGGATTGCACTGAAAATTGTAATTTAAATGAAAAATTTATAAAAACATTGTTATAAAAAAAATGGTAAACAAAAAATAGTTTTGTAAAGGATTGAGAAATGGGGAGTAAAGGATCAAGTAGGTACCTAGAGTGGCATGGTGATGGAGAACCTCTTGCAGACAAATGGCGGCACACCAGGTGATATTTCCCCAATTTCAGTGACAGTGTTTTGCATTGTGAATAGAAGTGTTTTCCCAGTAATTGCTAGAGTTTTCATTCTTCAACAAAGTGTCTAATGTAAGAAACAGTGTGTCGTGTTTTTAAAAGTGTGTTGTAGAATTGCAAACAAAGCGCAAAGCAGAAAATGTGTTTGTACTTTGTACTTATAAGGAATTGTTACAAAAGTTAAGGTTTTGATGATTTGTCTAAGTATTCACTTTCAATCTGTAAGCAATCGGCAAAAACTGTAATATTCTACACGCCTGCATTACGTATGCAAAAGGACTCTTTTTATGTCTGTGTTAAACAGTTGCATGTTTTTATACAAAAGGAGCTTTACACAATCTTATTAGGGCTTAATATTTGTTAGGCCTATATTTTTTATGTAGTCTTGATTCGGGAGGTAATTTACATTTAAAGAGTTGTAAATCTGTTTCTTCAAGTAAATCGTAGCACACCATAGTCAACTTTAATAAAATAAAATGTTATTTCCCACATAATTGTGGCTACTGAAAAAAAATTGTGGCTGGTGAGTAAAAAAGTTAATGTCAAGCCCTGGTCACATTGAATTTCAGAACTAAAACTATGTGGTGCTAAAAAGTAGTTTTCATAAGCAGTATATGATTTTAAAAAAGACTTCTTAGTTCCAGAGCTCAGTATATGTATCTTATGTTGCAAGTTACTAATATTAAAAGTAATTTAATCATTATAATATTGTTGTAATCAAGACATGACAATGGACAATGTTGTTTGATCTCAGCCATGTCATCGTTACGATATATATATATATATATATATATATATATATATATATATATATATATATATATATATATATATATATACATACATATCTCAATTCCTCATTCTGGGTTGACAGCAGAGTGTGATGTGAGAGAGGTGATGATAGTGATCCTAAGTGAGAGGTTTGCCTATTTCACCAGGGTTACAGCAGAGGTGTCCTCTCCACGGTCTAATTTGTAAGCTGCAACGTGTCAAACACAGCATTGGTGGTCTGTAACCGTCATCCCACTGTGATTGTGATGTGTTAGACATGAGCCTGACTGACTCAGATTCAAGAGGGAGTGGGAGGTAAAGATGGAGAAGTGAAAGAGAGGAGAGTTGGAGGGAGAATAGAAAGCAGAGGCATGTTCATCAGAAAATAAATGGTGCAGTGGTTTTTGGTTATCTGTGTATAGCAGCCTATGCTACTGCACTGTGTGCTTTATCTTATGATGCATTATACTAAAACATGTCACATTACTGTAGTACCGGGATAGTCAAGTTGCTAACAGGAAGTTTGTCATTATTAAGTCAAACAAAATATAAAATCACTTTTCCCCCCAGCCATTTATTTGGGATTATCACAATAAAATTTGCTTTGAACTTGACTTGACTTTCTCCTTAACAGTGACCTTATGATCACTTATTATTAACAGGAGCAGCAGTAAGGATAAAGCCTATTTGCCTTCGGGACCTCATGTAATTTAGAAATGATCCCCCCCCATTTCTATGTTTTGTGCAGCCATTCGCAAGGGATAAGTTAAGTCTGTATTTAACTCTGTCAAAACTTTCATTTATTATTGCCAACCAGCCAATATGACCCAAGATGCTTATTCGCACGGGACTAATATTATCACACAACCTCTGTGTTTGGCGAAATATGTCTTCCTCCTTTAAAACCAAACCATTGATAAAGTGTGCCTGTTTAGAAAACAGGTTTTTGGTTTAATTCAAAATCCATCTGGAACGTTATTGGTTGCCTGGTATATGCCTGGCTTCATCATATGCCTCTGTGGAGCACCCACAAGCGGAGGCATCAATCCTTTTCCATTTGGCCACAGACACAATTTGGGCGAGCACTTTATACTATGGATTCTTCAGGACAAGTAATAGGTTCAAGAATGGGAACATGTCAATTTTTTAGTGATACCTGTTACTTGTTATTTTTTACATTTTCCATTGGTAGTCCAGAATGTTCTTGTTACAACAGAATAAAAAGATACCAGAATATAAAGACTTAAAAGACCAGAATAAAAAGATTGCTCTACTTAAAGTGACTATATGTAACTTTTTAATGTTTCTGAAACTGTGTAATTTGTCATCTGATGATCATAAATGGCCTGTAACAGGAAACGAGACTAACAGTGAAAATAACTTTTTATATAGGCCTATTGTTTATTAATGCCTTTGCCTGGGTCCAATTTTTCCCGCAAAGTCACTTTTTACGGCAGTTAGACGGCGCTACACTAACACATTCTGATGGGTCACAGATTTCGGTGTAACACCGGTAAAGCCTGTGTTAGTGTAAAATGTATCAGGAGATTTCCTTATATAGGCCTAATTGTATTCTAATTTTATTTTAGAAGTTATCCGAGTAAGTTATGGCTGATTCTTGGGTAGGAACATCACAGAAAAAAAGGAAATCAAACAAAGAACTAAAAGCTAAAAGGGAAAGTGACCGGGCGAACGGGCGAAACCCGAATCCATCTCAGTGCGGACGCTTTATTCCTTTTACTCCGTGTTTGTGTTGGCCTACTATTCTCTTTTCCCTTGTGCCCCTGAAACCCACAGACGCTTTACACAGGTAAAGCGTCTGTGGGTTTCATGAAATGTGCTATATTAATCTAAGTTATTATTACGTTGGTTGCTACAACAATCTCTTAATGCTTTGGCTCGTGACACAGTGACAGTGAAAATGTTACTTGGTTTAGCTCACGAGACATCCAGGCTAACGTGCAACGTATTCTCTTATTGTAAATGAATGATTTTCTGTCTGAGCAAAATATTAATCGCGACTGTATGACTTCCTGGTAACCAGAGATAGGAAGTAACAAAGTACAAATACTTTGTTACTGTACTCAAGTAGATTTTTCAGATATTTTTACTTTACTATTTATTTTTGTGCCGACTTTTTACTTTTACTCCTTACATTTTACAAAATTGGCTCGTTACTTTAGTTTCAAATAATTTCAGTGGAGTTACCGTTATTATTTTTTGCTTCATCAATACCCATTCACTCTAATTGGATTCTGCGGCATTCATTCCCGGCAAATCATTGCGGCATGATGGCGGTAATGTTAGCACATGGATGCACATGATTGAAAATGAAGAAAACAGAGATCCCAGAGATTTGGCATATTTTATCCTTTACTTTCTTTCCAGAAGCCATATTTGAGCACACATACATACATGTAGATTCCTTTAAATGTTAAGGGGAAGATTAAAAAAAAAAAAATCTGCATCTGTGAATTCTCACAGAATCACAATTGATTTCATATCTTGCTAGTCAGAATCTTATTAACCTGGAGTCCCAGTCTCTGTCACAATAATCATATATGTGATGTTTTAGGCCTATTGGCAGACATCCATTTAAAATGTAGGCAATGGCATATAAAGAGCCTTTTTTCCATGTCTACTGAAGTTTCTCAGCTTGCACTCAAAGGTTGCTTTGCATAAAAAATGGTTGTCATTCGCAAGGCTACTTTTACTTTTATACTTTAGTAAATTTCCAAGCCTGTATTTTGTTACTTTTACTTGAGTAAAGAAGTTAAATCAGTACTTCCACTTTTACCAGAGTATTTTTAACACAAGTATCTGTACTTCTACTTGAGTACGGGAAGGGAGTACTTTTGCCATCTCTGCCGGTAACGCTAATACACTAATACAACACCGTAAAGAAACGACCTTTAGGACAGATGTTGTGGTAAAAACACTACCGCTTTTGTCCAAAGCGGACGCTAGAATCAACACAAACTGAAAGTTACATATAGCCACTTTAGTCAATAAAATGGCCTACTTTGATTCTACGGTGAGGTTACTCTACACTTGCTTTTTGATCAGTACAACTAATTATGGAAAATTATCAACATTTGTCATTAAGTCCAACAAATCGTAAAATTGCTTTCCCCCAACCATTTATTTGGGATTATCACAATGAAAGGGAATTTTGTTTCTTATTCCTATCGTTCATTAAACAGTGTGTGCAAGAGAAGAGCTTGAGTTACGGGTATGAAAGGCTCCAGTGATTCTCTGGAGCTCTCTCTGGTTGCCATGTGCAGAGCAGAGGGAAAATCCCCATGCACTTTACATCCTGTTTATAAATTTCCTCTCAGGTTGAGCTCTCAAATAGTCACCCAGCAGATTTTTTGATCTAACTGTGTGTTAACAGTGTTTGCAGTAAACACTATACATTGCTTAATTTAATGTTTGCCGGACTGAATCTCAAAGTTAAATCACTTGATAAGTTATTCTGTGCATTGTGTTTATCAGTTTATCTTGGTAGTAATACATACTATGTCAAGATTTAAATGGCAACTCACTTCATCTCCCCAGGAAACACAACCCTACCCTCAACCTCTCACATTTTAGGCAGGTTTAAACAGGCATTACAAGTAGTACAAGTATATGTCTAATCCCCCGCTTTCAACATAGCATCTTTCATACTTGCAATAGATTAGTTAAGAGTCATGCAGGATGTGTCAGCCGTCCTGATAGATGGACTAAATTCTTTATGATAAGCAGTTAGAGAAGTGCAGTTGTTAAAGCATAATATGTTAAGAAAGAAATACTTCCAGCATTGTTACTGTGCCTATTCCTCTTTCTTTAATGAAAACTAAAACCATTACCTAAAACATTACTGAATACTGACACTTAATTTTTATTAAAAACGTTACAAACAGTAAATTTCCAGTCGATGTTACAGTACTTGGACACATTATTGCATTACTGGCAAAAAACATTTCAGGATTTGATTTCAGTATTGACTGGTGTTATTGACTTTATTGCATTTTCTTTTATTACATTAGGGTGAGCTGTTACTTTGTGGGCAGGTGTTGTTGGACGCCATGAGCATTGACTGCTAAAAGTAGACTGAGTAAGAAGTTTTTAGCAGCTTCTTGTCTCCTTCACTGCTTTGACACACGCATACAGGCATACCACTTCTGTGGTGTGGCTCATTTCGGAGGCAGCAGGGTGTCAGGAACAAGAAGTCCATCCTTCAACCAGAGGTCTCATTGTCAAACTCAGTTGTCTGCAAGCTTCATCCCTGGGGAAGTGGAACTGGACCCTGAACAGCTCCAGGAGTGCTGTTTTGAGAACATAGGGATTAATGAACAGTATTTTTTAAGTAAATTACTATTGTTACGAATGCGCTAAACTAACCGGGTTTGTTAAAACCTTGAACTCTGTTCTGTCGGCGTACTTGCCGGGCCAGCCCTGCTCCTCCTTTGTTGTAGCAGTTCAGATAAAAAAAAATGTGTATATACAAAATTTTGTAATGTTGGAAACAAGAAATTCTTTCGGTCCTTAGTCTTCCGTAGTGTTCTTTGTGTAGCGACATCTGTTTTACAGCCGTTTGCTTGAGGCCCGGTCTTTTCTACTCACCTCCAGCTAGAAGCAACTTTCTCCAAAACTGCAATTCTCGCACACACCTGTGACTCGAGGTTATATCAGAACACAACCACTCCCCCCTCATGTCATGTCAGTCTGACCCCATCCACTTCCTGAAAGACCCAGATTAATATCATAACATCCCTCCCCCCATATAATAAAAAACACAGAAAATAAGTGACAACTACACCATTTTGTTTTTTTTATTTTCTTTTTTCTTGTTTTTTAAATAAGATAAAACCTGCAACAATATCAGAACTATCAAAAATCAAATTTTCCTCTTAGGAATTAAACACTACAGAAATCTGCAACAGTAAACCGGAAACTCACATAGGTGGATTCTCAGGGCGGTTCCCAAAATGGAATCCGTAATTCACCTCTCTCTTAAGATTAGTCAAGGGCTCAGCAACAACAGCAAAGTCAGGAACAATTCTCCGGTAGAAACCACACATACCCAACACTCCTACTGCTCCAATACGCAGCACAAGCTAACTCCTCCCTCTGGATCTTCAGCTTAAAGGGTGGTAGCCTATATGGAGGTCGTTCATCTGGGATAGAACAGCCTACATCCACATCGTAGACAGCTAACATCGTACACCTTGGGACATTGTGGAAAAGGGGGAAGAACTCATTGTACCCCCCCCCCTCCCCCGAGTACAATCAAGTAATACTGGCAATGAAACAATGACTGTAATCACAGTGAATTGTTTCTCTCTCTGCTACCTAGTTTATTCTGTAGGCAACCAAAGCCCACGTTAAACACAGTTTGGGATTTTTTTAATAGACCTTGGCCAAGACATTTCAGACATCAGCGCAGTGTGAAATGACCATTGTACAGGTTTGTACTTGTGCGTAAATATAGTTTCCCACACATTAGGTTTAATTATTATTATCTTACATCTCGTATCCCATCTGTCTCCAGGGACACTGATGGAAGAAAACTTCAACCGTTCTTGTACAAAGTTACATATGGCACAGATCTGTTTGCACTTTTATTAATTGTCTGAAGTTCTAATTGTTTCTTAAGCCTGAAAAACAATGCTTTTGTAGCTCTTTTAATCAAAATATCCAAGAGCCCCTAATGTGAGTCTGCCGGTTAGGCAAATTGGTTTCCTTGACATTTTTTTAAAAGATCCTTTTAATTAGATCTTTTCTAGGACAAGCCTTTGGCACCATAACACCATAACACATTGGCAATGACTAAACTCGTACTCTCTGCATTAGTAAGGAGGGATCAGTGTAGAAGATGAGTCACTTCCTTACTTAGGATGAAATACATTATAGTCAACAATGCACGGTGGTAGTTCGTTTTTTAAAACAGCCGATATCTTTTTTTGAGAAGAAAACTTCTCAGGCCAGAGACCTGCAACTACAGCATAAAATGACAATGACAAACACGAGAGCTGTGGCTTTCATTACTCTACTGCTGCAAAAGATCAATTCCCTGCATGTCAGTTGCTGGGGCTGAGCTATAAAACATAAAGTTGCTCATACAAGATATCTGCCTCGCCTTTAGAAATCTCCCTTTCTTTACTGAAGGTTAGGTCAACTTTATTTATTTTTTTAGGATGATTCCATGAAAGCAGACTTTTAAAGTCAATCAATAAGCTTTAAGTAGAATAATAACATAATTACAGTGCTGCCACTGAAGTGCTCATAGAGTATAGCAAACTCTTTAATGCCCTTCATGCGATACAGCCACAGGGCACATCTGAAGTGATTTGCACAGCAGAGCGTTTTATAGCCGGTCTGACAAGCATGGCTTTAGCAGCTTCCTAAAGTGATTGTCTCTAAATCAGCTGGATTAAAAGTGTCCTTCTTTTGCCAGGAAGCAGAGTGTTGCAGATAAAAGACAATCTGACCTCCCTCCCTCCTCCATCCATCTACCCGCCCGCTCCATCTGATTGAATAACTCCTGACTCATGTTGCATTGACATGTTGAGGAACCTGCTCTGTATTTTCAACTTTTTGATGTGACCAACACTAGTGATAGTGAATCTAACATCAGTATTAGGGCTTTAAGAATGAATGCAGAAAAGGTATTTCTAGATGAATCCATCACTTGCTGAATTATTTTCTTTAGAGAAATGAGCCACATGAGTGGATTAAATATAATTTTTTCTAGTAGCAAATAACTCATTTGCGATTTGCTGACTCTGTACGTACCAAGGTACAGTGGAGCTCAGTGCTTAGTCTAATTGCCAGTTTATCAGGGGAATTATTTTAATAATTATGTAAGGGAAATATAGAGGATTGCTTTTAAATCTTCCTGATTAGAGGTTGTGGTAATACTTCATCAAAGTCATCATTCAGAATTATTCATTAGAAAACTTTAGAAACAATCACCATTTTTGAGATAAATAAAAGTCTGGCAAGCCTCTCAAGATTAAGGAGGAAAAGATGTTGATGAGTGAAGAGTTATTTTTTATATTAAATGAAAAAGATGTGATGTGAATATTAGACTGTAAACTGGGGTCTTATATTGTAGCTCTAGAATCTGCATGGCTGTCAACTAGTTGCATTTTGCTTCAGGCACAGACCCTGCAGTGTTCCCAGGGTATGAAGAGTTGTTCTCTCATGGTGGGTTAGTATTGCTTACTGTATTTACCAGCTGTGATGTTGGTATTGTTTTTTTACCTTGTGAGTCTGTGTGTGTGTGTCTGTCTGTCTTTCACCGCAATAAACCGTGCAAAAAACAATGACGAAACATTGCAGGTGTGTAGTTGAGATCAAAATGAAGTTTTCAAAGATGGGTGTGATCCAAGCAAGGGCGCCATAAGTATGAGGGTATAGTAGGTAAGGGGCAACCCCACTTTCCACCCCTGGCCCGATTTGGCGTCGCGGCTGGTCTGATCCTATCGGGATATGCTCTCTAGTTCTCTATTTTAACTGGTTTCCTACCTGCTGTGGTGCCATCTGTTGAAACCTTTGAAGTCACTTAAATCAGGCTTTCCTCATGTTGATAATAATATTTAAAGAGTTTAGATTAAAGATCAAATTACTCCATTGTACATACTTCTATACAGCGCCCAGAGCGGCTGGAGAAACGTGCGCAACAGCCAGCAACAAAACTTGCTACCATGTTTGTGAACATTTATTCTCATCATTTGCGTGTAGGGTAGTCTCTGGAGTTGCACACCTGTTGATGAACAGTTGTGCTGATGTTTCACGTTCCCATGGAAGGCTTTAAAGGCCTGAGCTTTGCTGAGATGAGTAAGCTTCCAGAGAGTAGAACCATCTGGGGAGGATGTGGAGCACCAGAGGAGGAAGCCAGAGCGCTTCATTCAGGAACCAAGAGGCTCAGAGCACGGGGGAGGTTTGTGTGTGTGTGTGTGTGTGTGTGTGTGTGTGTGTGTGTGTGTGTGTGTGTGTGTGTGTGTGTGTGTGTGTGTGTGTGTGTGTGTGTGTGTGTGTGTGTGTGTGTGTGTGTGTGTGTGTGTGTGTGTGTGTGTGTGTGTGTGTGTGGTCATGGTCATTGCTGGGCTTACTCACTGCACTCTGACTAAGGTTTTCTCTCAATCTGCTGACACTCATTGTGTGTAATGGACACGGAGGAGTATTTTCTTCATGACTCGATGTACTTAATACGACATATTTCCTAAACTCGCTCATGACCTTTACTTAAACTGCTGTAAACGAAGGATTACAAATACAACCATAATCGCCTCACACCCACGCAAGTTAGACCAATGAATGTTCGCAGATCATTTGATACAATGATTTGAATATGACCAGCTGTGTGACCTTTTATGTGTAGAGTTAGAACATTCTCTGAGTGGTTAGGTCTGGTTTCCTACCACAGTTCAAATCATAGGCTGTACAAATAATGGACAAAGCATCCAGACGTGAAAAGCAAAGCCAATGCGGAAGTTCCTTAAGCCTGCATTCTATCCAATTTCCAGCAGGGGGTGACTCCACTGGCTCCAAAAAGAAGTCCGTTTCTATGGAAGTCTTTGGGAAAATGAGCATACTTCTCCCTTGATTTATTACCTCAGTAAACATTTTCATAATGAGTTTATGATATCAATTGCTATTTTCAAGTCTTCTTCAATACAGCATGATGTTCATTTTCATCAAACACATATTCTAGACCCCAGTGAATATCTGTGCACCACAATTTAGCACAGTGACCATACATGGTCCAGCCATTTACTGGGTTTCGACTGAGTCTTGTTTCAAATGAATTGCTTTTGGGAGGAAATTTTCCCTCTTTTCTCTCTTTCTCTCTGCCTTAAAGGATGGAGTCCTGTGGCTCTTTTCTGTGACAAATTATTTGCCTGAATAATTGATGCTAATAACATTCCCAAGAAGGAATCCTGTGGCTCTTTTCTGTGACAAATTATTTGCCTGAATAATTGATGCTAATAACATTCCCAAGAAATAATTAAATCAGCAACTCCGCTGACTGAGTGCCCTTCTTTTCCCATTTTTAGGGCCCGAGCACGAAGGTGCCCAACGGTCTGCGAGGATTATAATTTTTCTGCTGTGCAATCACATTTTTGAGGCCTTTAGGATGCTCGAAAACTCACACAAATTTGAATGTCAGACCTGGCGAAAATTGCAAAGCTCTGTAGTGATTTGGCTTGGGCGTGGCGGCCCCTAACGCACGCCATGGTTCAAAAAAGATTTCTTTAAACTTCACGAAATTTAGTGTGATCATTGTTCTAATCTTGAGGAACAGACAGGAAGTCAGCCATCTTGGATTTCGTCTGTTCATTTTCATTTTATGAACACGTGTTTGAGGACTTTAGGATGCATGAAAACTCTCATAATTTTGCAGCCACATTTGAAAAAAGTTAATACTTCGATTTGATATCATACTTTGGCTTTGGCGTGGCATGATGGCTCTATAGCCCCCCTTAATCAGTTTGCAAAAAAAAAATTCGTTTGAGCAAACAAAAACCTATTCCATGCTCAATAAATGTATTTGCATGTTTGCTGTTATCCATATTGTGGAGTGCAGTAATAACCCTGTCACTGAGTTTACTTATGTGACCTCTCAAAAACTCTTTTTCTGTGCTCTGGTAGACGCTGCTGCGCTCCGGTCATGTTTCTCTCGCTCTCAACCTCTGCACTCTGTGCTTGCTCAACTATTTATACACTCGCTCAAATTTTCACAGTGTTATAAGTGTGCATACTGGTACAGCATATACTGACTACAGTGGAGCTGTTCGACTAACATTACTGGATTAAAACAAATTTTGCTCAGTATTGTGTATTATTGACTTAGCTATAGCTGAGCAGTGAACTTTCCAGCGTGTGTGTGTGTGTGTGTGTGTGTGTGTGAGCGTGGCATGGATGGAGACTTCTTCTTTGGTGTTAATTCAGTGTGGCATTACTGACTGGACTGAAAGATATTTGGCTGAACAGCCCACAACGAGAGATTTCTAATGGTATTATGAAAAGCGTAAAAATATTTTCGGTTCATTATGAAACTGTGGCGGGACAAATTAGATAGAAGTTATGGCGGGGCACCAAAGTCTGGTTAATGTATGGGAAACACTGATATATTTAAAATCCTTAACTAAATCATACCCATGATATAGTCTTCTGCATTGTGCATCATCTTGGATAATTAAAAAACAATTAGTTCAATAACTCTAACTCTTACAACTGCTGAATTAATAGGCCAGTGTAAATGTTTTGAAGAGCAGATATCGCATCTGCAGCCTCACTGATCATCATCATCATCATCATCATCATCATCATCATCATCATCATCATCATCATCATCATCATCACTAAGCTCCTGCCTTGAAGAGATAAAGCTATGGATAAAACTTCTTACAGCTGAATAGCTCCAAAACAGAAGCTATTTTAGCTGGCACACCACACCAGGTCCAGTCACCCCCCATAACCCACATCACCTTCTCTGGTCAAGATCAGTCTCCAGGCTAGCAGAGATGTAAACGCCAGGGCCCACCGCAGTGCAACAGGGAGGTCAGCCTCATGGGAAATGCCAAAAATGGCTGATAAAGGGTTTAGGGGAATAATGTAATCATAGGCTCTGCTCAGGGTGTCAAAAATGCTCATCCAAAAAGTTGTTAATTTAGGGCAAGACCATAACATATGAGTATAGTTGGCAGGAGACTGGTTACACCTATTACAGGTGTCCCGGGCAGTGGAGTATATTTTAGAAAATTTTGCATTTGTGTAGTGAACTTTATGAAGGACCTTGCATTGGATTAGGCCATGACGAGCACATATGGAGGAAGAATGAACCATAGCCAGAGTAAGGTCCCATTGTTGGTCCGTAATAGTCATGTTGAGATTGTTCAGAGGGCAGCCCTGCCTGGTACCTCTCCGGAGTGAGAAGAGGGGTGACAATGTCGTTAGTTTGAACTAGGCCATCGGGGATGAATATAATAATCTGACCCAGAGGATAAAATTGTCGCCCAGACCAAACCTATCCATTGCCTCGTATAGGTACCCCCACTCGACCCTGTTGAAGGCCTTTTCGGCGTCGAGGGACACCTCAGTTTCCGGGGTATCATTACTTGGCGAGTGGATGATGTTAAAGTGATGGTTCGGCGTAATTTCACCCTAGGCTGCTTTGCACCTTGACCTCGAGCCAAACAACCCCCCATAAGATTTTTTCCATTGTTGTAACGTTGGTTGAGTTAGCATTATCAGCTGGTTAGCTTAGTGAAGGCGCTAATGGATCCACGTTTGTATCTCGTAAATTACCCCACCAATAACGCCCGGAATGACACCAAACTTTTACAGTAGTACAAATAGTTTCTGTACTTAAAAATGAGGCATTAGAAAGTCTGTAACTACACCAGAAGTATATTTAAATAACACTTGCCTGATGGATACTCCTCTCAGCTGCTACTGTGCACAGAGCACAACATCTATTGCTTTTAAACCGCAGCTGGGATATATACAACTGTGTGGCATCTTGTCCTATTGCCTCATGCTGCAGTAGCTGCTTCTGCTGTTCACTCGCTTCTTGATTCTTCTTTACCAGTAGTCTCTTCCGGCAATAGATGTGCTCTGTGCGTGATCTTGTGGGATCTTGCGCGGTAGCAGCCATCAGGCAAGTGTTATTTAAATATACTTCTGGTGTAGTTACAAACTTCCTAATGTTAAACGTTTTTTAAGTACAGAAACTATTTGTACTACTGTAGAACTTTAGTATAATTCCGGGCATTGTTAGTGGGGTAATTTACGAGATACAAACGTGGATCCATTAGCGCCTGCACTAAGCTAACCAGCTGATAACGCTAACTCGACCAACGTTATAACAAGGGAAAAAAGCTTATCAAGGGTTGTTTGGCTCAAGGTCAAGGTGCAAAGCAGCCTAGGGTGAAATTACTCCGAACCATCACTTTAAGTAGATGTCTAGTGTTGTGGGAAGACTGTCAGCCAGGCATGAACCCTGTCTGATCAAGCGAGATAATGGAGGGCATCACCCATTGAAGACTGAGTGCAAGAACCTTCGAGAGAATTTTGAGGTCCACATTGAGGAGTGAGATTGGTCTATAGTGGCCGCAAAGCAGGGGAGCTTTCCCCTTCTTAAGAATTAGGGCGATAGTGGCCTTCGACAGTGTGTCTGGCAGGCGACGATGCCGAAATGCCTCGTTGTACAAATCTCTCAGGACTGGCGCGAGGAGAGCGGAAAATGTTTTGTAATACTCTACAGTGAAGCCATCCTGCCCGGGGGACTTAGCGCTCTGTAGCGAGTTAATGGCTCCTTGAACCTTGGCAGCAGTTATAAGACCACCCAAGTCATTCGTGGTTTCGACGTCTATTTGGGGGAAGGTTATATCATTAAGCGTGTCATCTGCAATGGGAGGGCAATCAGAGGCATACAGTTCAGAATTTGGCAAATATTTCATTAATGTTGACAGGGTCAGTGTGGATCTCGCCTGAGCTAGCTCTAATGGCAGGAATTAGCCCTGAGGTTGCCTCGGCTCTGGCCTGATGAATTTGGTAAACGCCGTGTTGAATTCAGCCAGGAGTGAAGTCTTGTGCTTGGCTAGCATAGCCGTTAGCATGGATACCACGGCGCTCAACAGCGAGTCATCCTTCTTTTGCTCCTCTTTCTTCGACCTGTTGGACATACTTTCAACGTATGTCCAACAGTGCTGCCGAATATAGTTAGATATCAATGGCTAGTTGTAGCGCTTTGGTTGAACTATAGAGAAAGTTAAAGATGAATAGGTTTGGAGCGTGGAAAAATGTGACTACTCCAGCATGTCGCTCACCGGAAGTCAGCTGCTCCTGTTTTTAAACCTCTTTTTAATCTTGTTTTACTCTGTAGCACTCAGGGATTGCTTTTAACAATGAAATGTGCTTCACAAATACAATTTATTATTGTCATTATTATAGAAAAATAGCCTACTTAAACTAATTGGTAAACATTGGTTTGCAATGTTTACCAATTAGTTCACAGCAACCAGATCCATTACGCACAGGAGAGGAGTGAAATAAGAGAGAGAGGGAGATCGCAGAATGAGTGCCAGGCTACACCAACCCAGTTGTGCCGATCAGACGCAAAGAAAGACAAATTGCCATCATCTGCAAAACCTTGAGACAGAGCAGATAGCGGGTACAAGTGATGCATAATTCATGGTGCTATCAGCAGCCGCAAACCTTTAAAAAAAAAATTGTATTACCCCTCTGTGTTCTCTTTACCCTCACCACAGCTGTTTGTTCTCCACCAGCCTCCATTCTACCCTTGTGGTGGCAGCAGCAGCAGCCTGTTGGAGATCTGATAGACATCTCATGTGTCTAATAGTCCCTTTGTGAAGCCTACAGTCCCTTATGGCCACTCTGCTCTCACCGTGTCTCTGCTGTCACCTGCACTAGCACATTCAAACCCAAATACACAGATAGAACAACAAGACTCGCCCCTTCATGAGCTACATTCTTGGCTCAAAGAATATAGCTTTTCATAGGGTATAAAATTCTCTACTGGTTATTAAAATGGGACAAATTCTAGTAAATTAAACTATAATGAAACTGAAATTTTCTGAGGTCTCCCAAGAAACATTTCTAGTATCTTTTTATATATGTATATTAATTAAGTATGAAATCATTATTTCAAATCATCATATCATTACTTCTCTCAGTGGCTCGAATGTTTAAGAGGGAAATGTACACTGTCACAGTGAGCTAGAGTAACAGCAGTTTGTAACAGAGGATAGCGATATTGTTCAGGTGACAGGAAACCAGTATGAATAGAGATAGTGGGAGGTTGAGCTGCAGTAGTGCAGGTGTCACCACAACAACGGAGTGACACCATGTAGGCCAGTGTCAGCAAGATTGTGTTTTGGTTGTAAAAGTGTTTGAATGTAAGATTCTATTTTATTTTAAAAGAGGCTAAAATGTGACTTTTACTGAACGTTTTTTTGCAAACCAGTATGGTATGGTTGTATGTAGAGCTGTCGATGGGCTGGATATCTATGCATATAACAGAGCCATCGAAGGTTGTCTTTAACAACTGTGTTAGTCAGCCAACAGTTTCTGGCCATCCAGCCCCACACACAGATCACTCTACAGATAATAAGCCCTAATGAATGGGCAGACGAAGCAAACTACACAACCATGCAAATGGCACTGGGCATGGCAAGGACACACAAGGAAGTCTAATTAACCAAACCTGGTAGAATGTTATTGCAAAGGAATTCTATTTAAAATCAGCCCTGCACTTTTTTTTTTTTTTACAGTGATATGCTATAAAAATATATCTTTCTCGTTGTCAGTGAGCATTGCATCATCATGATGCAAAAAGCAATTAGTAATACCAAAAATTACTGCAAATATATTATACAACTGCATCATGTTTTTTCTGTTTATTTTGGGGTGTTTCAGAGCTGAGCCCTCCTCCACAACAAGGCTGGAAATTGAGTTTGAATTACAACCATTGTGTAAGAATCTGCAGTGTTTACCTCTGAATCCCAAATGGAGAGTATTCTGGCTGGTCCTGGTTGATTAGAGGCCTAATGCTGACTGGAGAGCATGAAATTACTGAGATGGGCTTGGCTTTGTCAGTACACACACACACACACACACACACACACACACACACACACACACACACACACACACACACACACACACACACACACACACAACCAAGGCACAGAATAGTGATTCTCACTTATCCCACCTTGGCCTGCTGTTCACCTCTTTACTTTATTCCAGCCATTACTCTGCAAGTGTAGTACGTGGAAAACCGATCAGTCTAGTTGAATCTGGTGTTGCTGTTGAAGGAATTGAAGTCAGTATATTTTCTAGGTAGCTTAAAGCATCTTGTAGTCAGTCACAGTCGTGGAATGAGTCATATCACTGTCAGCTATGTTGTGTACAGCACATTCGAAAGCTGTGTGTGCATGGTCAAGGACAGAAAGTACACAGCATCTGCTACGTCGTAAATCATTTGACCCAAACAACATTGAGATTGATCATAGTCTGCTATCAGTAGAAGAAAACATTGCAGTCATAAATAAATCATGCCTGCCTCACTTTGTAACTAACATCTAGATGTATAGAACAGAATACTGTACTGCTAATCAGAACCTTTAGCCTGAGTTTTATCTGGAGAATAAGTGCATTCCGATTTCCTATATTGCTCATAACCTTTTTTACTGCTGTTGGTTACATTGCATGTTGCCAGAATAGAAATTTTGTTATTTATTTTTCTCAAATATTCAAACATGGGGTTGTAAATAGTACCTGTAATCATGGTAATCTGATATGTTTACATTTCTGTTCCTTAAAAGAGTTGTCATAGCCCTCATGCCCAAAAAAACAAATGCTGATGCCTTGTGGCTGTGGCAAGTTTTGTTCAAGTGACTAAACCACAAATCCATGCAGCAGTTTTTAAAGTGTTATTTTCAACAATTACTACTATTTAGGGTGCTGCCACTAGCTTTCCCAATCACAGCCTCAGTCCCAGCATCAGTACATTAGATGTCATTTAGCTGACGCTTTTATCCAAAGCGACTTCCAATACCTGCATTCAACCATGAAGGTACAAACTCTTCTACAAACAGTAGAATCGAGTACAAGTCCATAAGCTTCAATTAAGCCATACTATAAAGAGACACGTGTTATTTTTCATGGCATCATCTTCTTAGCTAAGGTGCAGTCAGTGGAGATGTGTTTTTAGCCTGCAGCTCCGTAGCTTAGCCATACCTGTGCGAGGCTTTCAATTGATGCATGCTTGGAACTGGGAGCAAACTGTACAGTATTAGATTCAATTCAAATAATAACTAATAACTTACATGATCCTTTATTGTTAAAGAATACATAAAAAAACAATAATCACATAAAATAATTAACGGTATTGGTCTCTGACCAGCCATTCTCGCCAAAACATGGCAACTGACTTCATTGAAAAGACCTTTGCAACTTTATCAGCCATTTCTAATCATCTCAACCACTGCAATAATATATTCATCAAACCTCTAACAAAATATGAACAGCACTCTTCATAAACGCAATATAACAGTAACATTGACTGTTGATGAATAATTATAAAAATAATGGTCAGAATGTTAATCAGAATCAGAAAAAGATTTATTGCCAAGTAAGTAGCATTTACTAGGAATTTGGATATGTTGATGTTGCATGCATAAAAACATATTTAAACAATAATATGAAATAATCAAACAATTATATAATTATATAACATTAAGCAAAAAAACGTCTGTACGGCTTTAGTGCAGGATGTGCAGAAATGTTGAGGGATGTGCAAAAGTTCTGGATATGTAGACTGTGCAGAGGACAGGATGTAGGGTTAGATTCAATGTCAGTGGGGGCCTGGAGCCTTTTTAACGAGGCTGACTGCAGAGGGGAAGAAACTGTTTTTATGGCGTGAGGTTTTTGGTCCTGACGGCAGCCTTCTGCCAGAGGGGAGAGGTTCAAAACGTTTGTGTCCGGGTTGAGAGGGATCTGCTACAACCTTTCCTGCCTGCCTCAGCGTCCTGGAGGTGTATAGGTCCTGGAGAGATGGCAGATTGCAGCCAATCATCTTCTCAGCAGAGCGAATGATACGCTGCAGTCTGCCCTTGTCCTTAGCAGTGGCAGCAGATTGTACTCATCCATACCAGAGAGGAGTCCAATGAGGCTGGTTTCGTCTGCGAACTTCAGGAGCTTGACAGACTGGTGACTGGAGGTGCAGAGAGAAGAGCAGAGGGGAAAGGACGCAGCCTTGTTGGGAATCCGTGCTGACACCCCAACATTCCTGTTTGAAATTTCTCAATTAGTGTCATTAATTAAGAATGCCAGCCCAGTTTTTCATATGTGCTGCCCATACAGTAGGTGCTGCCTGAGCAAGCCCAGTGGCTTGTTTGAATTTAGTTGACCAATCACAACAGAGTGGGCCAGCTGACCAATCAGAGCAGACTGGGCTTTTCGGGAAGTCTGGCAAAGAGCTCAAACAGAGTGCCTCAGGTAGAGGCAATGCAGCCATGTATGGCAAGCCGTTTTAACATTTAATAACTAGACAGAATCTTTATAGCAGATATCTGTAATACAATTCTTCCTAGTAAAAAGAACATTTCAGATATCCACAATAACATTCTTCCTATCTACAATTGTCATTTCAGATATCCACCACATCATTCTTACTAGTACAAATGACATCACGTTTCCCATTCATGTGTATGGGCTTTTAATTTCAGAGATCCACAAGCTCATTCTTCCTATCCAGAATGAACTTTAACAATAATCAATACAATTTCTACTAGTAAGAATCTTATTGTGGATATCTCAATTGACATTCTAACTAGTGAGTATACAATTTTGATGAGTAGAAATGCTAGTGTGGATATCTAACATGTAATTACAGATGGGAGTGTAGTTTTATTAAATGTTAAAAATGGCTATAAAATGGCTTGCCATAAGCAATGGGCAGTATCAGAACATAATATGAATTTTTTGAACATCATGTAATCCTGTTAGACCCCTGGAGTACAAATATGATGCTGAAAATGAGTATAGTGGCTCTTTAAGTGAATGGCAATATTGTAATTATATTGTAATATAACAGTGGTATTTTCATGCATGCTAATAGAAATAAGGCAAAATCCATTGGAGTTACTGCTGACTTAACAGATAAGGCACCAGTATTGCCTAGCTGCACAGAATAAATCTCCATGGTAATTTATTTGCTACTGCTTTCATGAAACTGAGTCACGGATAAGATAAAGCCAGAATAAGTGGAAAAACCCAGCTTAATCTGCTATATGGGTTTTGTGAAATAGCCCTGTGGTATAATAATGAAAGTAAACAGGATAAGTATGATATCATTGAAGATAATAAAGAAATATTGTACTGTATGTCCCTCAATGAGTAGCATGTTGAAACAATAATAATAAAAAACAAATAATATTAATACAGTATATGCAATTATATTACAACTCTTATTTTGCCTCATGTGGCAAGACATATTTAGCTGCTAGCCATGCCATACCTTAATCTTCAATGAACAAAAAAGGAAGTTTTTTGTCCTCAGGGTAGGCAGTTAAGCCTGGTGTAGGTAGTTTCACATTTCTGGAAATATTTTATTCTTATTTCTTTGTATCTTGGATATGTACATAAGAAATGTATTTCTGTTTCAATGTCCTGGTAGCAGTTTGTACAGAAACATTTTGTTATGTATTTGATAATTTGTTGTTTTATCTGTCATCTCAACACTGTTGATTGCTCAGGAGAGCTTTGTACTGTATATAAGGGAACTTTTAACAGCTTTATTTAAATGCTGCCAACATATACTTGATCTTTATTTGGAGTTGAATTTTCAGAGGGGGTGTTTTCAATTTCTATGTAAGTCAACAACATTTGAAAATAAGTCCACAGTTTTGAAGGCCAAATAATTTCCAAATGGTGTCTGTTGAACTGTTGACTGTGATAACTGTTTCCTCTCTCTTCTGGCCTCTTTTCTGCAGGAGGAACCTGACCAAGCTATCTCTAATCTTCAGCCACATGCTGGCTGAAATCAAAGCCATCTTTCCAGGAGGACAATTCCAGGGGGACAGTTTCAGGATCACCAAAGCTGATGCAGCTGACTTCTGGAGGACTTTCTTTGGAGAAAAGTAAGCTTCACTATTCATATTTTGCAGATTTGAGTTGGTGCTCCCCTTTTTAATATATCAGGATTTCATACTGTGATAAGAAGAAGCTGCTGTCAGGATCTGTGGATGTTTCTTGTTTTTTCATCTCCAGGGTACTTTCATTTTCTTGATAGTTAAAACAAGTGCATGCTGATGCCCAGATGTGGGAGCACCTCCACGACAGTGTGACACACCGCACACACAGCACTGCTTACACACAAACACACACACACACACACACACACACATGCGCACACACACACACACACACACACACACACACACACACACACACACTGTACTTTGTCACCTTTTGCCAGCTTTATGGGTCAATGTTCGAGGTTCTTCATTGGTCATGTGCACAACAATAACAGAAGTAGTCATTGGCAAAGGAAATCTTTACCAGGTGTCAAGTGTCATGTGATGAGCTCAGAACTAAGAGTTTAGTAGTCTTGTGGCCTGTGGGATGAAGCTGTCCCTGAGCCTGGTGGTGTGCAAGGTTATAATAGTTTTGAATTTTCAATTAGTTTATTTTATTTTAACATTTTTAATTTAAGTTAGTTTAGTTTGTGTTAGTTTTCAGAGTGTGTTTGTTGGATTTGGTTTAGTTTCAGATTTTCAGAAAGGTTTAGTTTTAGTTCTTATATATTTAATTTTAGTTTTTTTTTGTTAGGGCAAGGTATAATGTCTCAGAAGTATCTAGCTACATATAGAGAAAAGCCATGTTGTTTAATGTTTAATCTTTAGTGGGCTACTTTAGTGTCCTCTGTGAAGCAATTATGGCACAGCGCCATCTCGTTTCAAGTCTGTTCAGTTTCTGTGGTTCAGTGTCACGAGAGTTGACACGCTGTCTCCTTTTTCAGTAGTGATATATTATACCTGAAAAATTGAAACCAAAATTGATTTACGTTCCTTTTTATTTTATTTGTTTTTATTTATTATTTGTTCGTTGTTATTTCGTTTTTTAACCTGGCAATATAGCTTCAGTTTAGTTTTAGTTTTTCTGAAAAGTTGTAGTTTTTATTTAGTTTCAGTTTACAAAAAATATTTGTCACTGCTATTTTCGTTTTTGTTTTAGTTTACCATAATAATTCTGGTGGTGTGGGACAGGATGGTAACGTCTGGCATACAGCAGCAGACAGAACAGGCAGAGCCTAGCCACACTGCCTGGGGGGTCAGGAAGCTCACTTTATTTGGGTAACTAAGACAAACTTACAAAGTCTGTATCAGGGTTTTAGAGCCCTCTTCCTACTGCCACTCTGGTTGTGAATGTATGTGATAGGAAGAGTATGTCTTTAGTAAGATGTTACAGTAAGACTTGCACAGCGATCAAAGTTCAGATTTGTCTGTTTTTATTATTCCTGTCAGGATAATATATGGCCTATCTGGGAGTTTTAGCAAACTAGACTATCTGGGTTGTTTCAAACTCTTGTTGAACTGCTTCATCAGTTGTATTTTACGGATAAAATAAAAAAACAGAAGTGCCACTTTGTTGTGCTTTGAAGCTCAAGGTGCTTTAAAGAACCACTAATTATTCTTTAAATGGAAGCTAAGGGGGAGACCAGCACCCGCAATGGTCGCAGAAGACTCGTATCCACCTCCGCATTTCATTGAATAACCAGGTCTTTTACTTTTTCTTCAACGCCAAATTGTTTTATCTGTTATCACAGTCACTCATTGAATTGCCTGCAGGTGCGAGAAAACCGGTCCTGTTGTCGTCTAAGCTACATACTCGGACACAAAATCTGCAAACATGGTGGCGGCTAGCAGAGCGGTGGCTAACATAGCGTCTGATACTAGCGCATTCCCAAACATGGAGGACTTGATCACTCAGGTCTTTGAAAAGCAACTAAGTGTGCTTGAATCGGTGGTTTACAACGCAGTAAATGGAGCGCTGATGGAAATGAATGCCTCGCTGCAGCACATCAGGGCATAGCTTGAGACAAAGGGAATTGCGATGTGTGATCTGATGCTACCTGACTGTGGCACATTCACGACACAGCAGCATCGGGAGCTGGAGGGAGCACAACATGAGATACATGCTAGGGGCTCCCCAGACCTGCCCATCCACCCAGCCACCCTGAGAGCGACCCACGGAGGGAGAGAGTTCGCATTCACTGCAACCACAGATGCAGACGTTTTTTGTCGGGAGCTGGATGTGGAGGACGACGCAACATCAACATGGGCCGCTTCGCCCCGGGGCCTGTTTCCGAAAATGGCGTCAGAGGACGGCGGGGGGACCGCGTGTCTAGGGCTGGAGACAGCGGCGGGGCCGAAGCTGGTGGACCCAGCGGCTGTGGACTAGCGGTGTCTGGGCTACCGCGCTGAATTCGTCTCGAAGCACTGTATGTAAGTTTTTGGAGCCAAGCTTTAAAGGAACATTTAACCAGACTGTAAGAACTTCAGTTTATAGTTTATGTTTTGTTAACACTTCACCAGACTGGAAGAACATGGTTAATGCTGAGGACACTGTAAAGGAACTTGTAACCAGACTGGAAAAACAGGATGGATGCTGACCGTCCAGTTTATAATCTATGTTTGTTAACAGTTAACCAGACTGGAAAAACATGATAAATGCTGACTGTCCAGCTTATGTTTATTACTCCGACCAGGTTGGTGTGTTTTTCACATAGCTTATTTCAGAATTTGATAGCTGGTTGAGACCTAGCTCAAGGGTTTTTGTAACACAGTTCATGTTTAGCATAAGAAGTTCACAAGACCTGTTTCAACTTACCTGTAACTTCAGACAGGAGGGGTAATTGTGGGCTGGAGTTTGCGCTAGCTGCGTTTGAGGTGGCCACATATCTTGCAAATAGGGGTTGGGGTCTGCGGTCTCAGAGGGTTAAGGGTATTTATTTTATTTTTTGTGTTTTTACCACACTTTGCGCAGAGCTAACAGCTCACCCTTTGCTACAAATTTATCATTGAATTCCAGTAGGTTACTCAAGACATGATGTGTGTAAATTTCAAAGATGGCTGAGCTTTCAATCCTTTCAGTTAACATCAGGGGGCTAAACGGGCCAATCAAACAAGCTAAACTCCTGGACTATTTAAGAAGGAAGAACATAGATGTGGCGCTTATACAAGAGTCACATTTACGTAAAACAGATGTAAATCATCTACAAAATAAATACTTCAAAGTTGCTGCCTCCTCTAGTGACGACATCAAAACCAAGGGCTCCATTGTGTTGCTGTCGCGGAAATGTGCACTCACCGTAGACAAAAATAGTAAAGACCTATCAGGCAGGATATCTTATATGTGTACCACAATAAGGAGTAGGAAAATAGCCTTTGTTTCGGTATATGCATGAGTACTACATATGATGAAAGATTTTTCCCCGCGCTTAACCAATGAATTGCTCTCTCTCAATGAATATTCACAAATTATAGGGGGAGACATGAATGCAGTGCTAGATTTAGATCAGGGGTCAATCACACAAAAGCCCCAAAACATATATCCACAGTTGTGGAATCCCACCATCTTACAGATATATGGAGGATGCACAACCCTACTAGCAAGGATTACACCTTTTCCACACGTCACCTCACCCACTCACGTACTGATTATATTTTGTGCTCCAGTGAGGCAGTGTTTCACACAATAGCAATAGAACCAGCAATTCTGTCTGATCACAATGCATATGTTAGGAGAAAGATCTAGCAGGTAGCAATTTAATAATTCCTTCTCCAGAACACAACTTTTGATGCAGAATTTAGAGCCAAACTGGCCCCACATTATCTGGCAGGCAACTAAAGGATTTATTAGAGATTTCACATCTTCCTTTGCGGTCAACCTGAAGAGGAAAAGAGAGGCAAGGATTGTGGAGTTGGAAGAACGCTGTAAATCTTTAGAGCAGTCTCTTAAGACTTGTTTTTCTAAATCTACACATACTCTTCTAGTCACAAGTCGAACAGAGCTAAATTATCTGCTAAGAAGGAGAGCTGAATTTACAATGCACGGAGTGAGACTAAATTACTATTTTAATGGCTGTAAACCAAGTAAATTGCATGCTCTGAAATTAAAACAAAGTGAATCCAGAGTGTCATCAACAGCATCTGCACAGACCGAGGTATCTCAACAAATCCTAAGGATATCAGCGCCACTTTTCAATCCTTCTATTTAAAATTGTATGAGTCCTCCTGCAACCCAGATCCGACACAGTTCCAGGAGTTCCTAAAAGAACTAAACCTGCCTCTTCTTGACCCAGAGGAGGAAGAATAACTGGGGCAACCTATAACGATAGAGGAACTTAAATCAGCATTAAAAAACGTTAAAAAAGGGAAAACGCCAGGGTTGGATGGAATTCCATCAGAAGTTCTTCTACAGTATTTTGACATATTAGGACCTACTATTTTACAAGCTGTTATACGCAAAAAGGGCAAAGATCTTACGGATTGCTCAAATTTCAGGCCCATCAGCTTCATCGGGCCTGATATTAAGCTTTATTCCAAAGTCTTGGCTCTCCGCCTAGAGCGCTTTATCGAGAAGCTAGTCCACCCCAACCAATCAGGTTTTATACCAAAGCATCATGCTACAGACAATGTATGCAGACTATTATATATAATAGAAGAAGCCAAAAACCTTCCAACAACGGCAGCAGTTTTATCAGTGGATGCGGAAAAGGCTTTTGACCGCCTAGAGTCAAACTACTTGTGGCAAGTAATGGAGAGGCTTGGTTTGGGTTCCAAATTCATTGACATGGTGCATATTTTTTATGCGAATCCCACAGCCATAGTCTCAACCAATGGCTTGCATTCTCAGCCAGTTCCCATCCAGCGGGGCTCGCGACAGGGATGCCCGCTTTCCCCCATGCTGTTTGCAATCTCTCTTGAACCGCTAGCCCAAGCCATAAGGCAAAATAAAATCTGTAATGTCCAGATTAAATCCAATAGCAGCTCAATATCATTATTTGCAGATGATTTTTTGTTGTACATCTCTGATCTTGAGGACTCTATCCCAAAAATTCTTAAGATCTTTAACGAATTTGGCTCAGTTTCTGGTTATAAAATTAACTGGAATAAATCTAATCTTCTTTTATTGAACAAGAGACATGTGACATCAGCCATTAGTGTTACAATACCAACCCAAAGCAAAATTACATATTTGGGCATCACCATACACGCATCGCTACAGCTAGTTGACCAGGACAACTATGAAACTATATTAAGTAGCGTTCAAAGGGATCTGGCCAATTGGTCTTCTGGCATCACTACGGTCCAGGATTGCTGTTGGTAAAATGAACATAGTTCCTCGTGTGAATTTCTTAAGTACAATGATCCCCTTACCCCCACCAATACATTTCTGAAAGGAACTTGATACCTTAATTTGGCAGTATATTTGGAATAATAAACAACCTAGGCTAAAATACTTTACCCTGCAATGTACCATAAACACGGGAGGCTTGGCCCTCCCTAACCTTAAAGTGTTTCACAGAGCCTTTCAACTACGGGCCCTCCAAGTGTGGATGGACCCCTCATCTACAGTTCCATGGAGAGAAATGGAGCAAAATCTAACTGGAAGTCTAAGACTGCAAGACCTTCCTTTGCAGGTGTGTGTCCAAAAACGTGTATGCTGGCCCATGGCCCTATTATCACCAACACACTGACATCACCAACACACTGACCAACTTTAAACAGGTAGAGGAGCAATAAGCGGCATTTGAATACCCCATAATGGCACAATGCACGCTTACTGTCTGGTAACAAACCCTTTGCTTGTAAGCAGTGGAGTGACCGAGATATTTATATTTCTACTTTTATCTGCACTTAGGATCAGCCCTTAAATGTTATGGAGTGCCATGGGGAAACAGTCTTGAGGTGCACCCAGTCATTAAATGGTTTGTTGATTTTCCTGTGAGAGGATTAGTGTCCAAGATGTATGCTAAACTGATGCAAATATCCATAGGAGAACTCCCAATAGTAAAAAAGTGGAAACGAGAGCTGAGCCCTGAGGGTAACACAGTTAATTGGGAGACAGTTTGGGACAACATTTCCCACTGTTCCAAGAACCCAAATCACCAGTTTATCCACTTCAACATATGCCATAGGACATATTGGACTCCTCAGAATAGATACGTCTCGAAAGCCATTCCCACTCCCTATTGTACATTCTGTCAACCTGAACTTTCCTACATATTTTTTATTTTTATTTTTTATTTAACCCTTATTTATTCAGGGGAGGTTCACTGAGAGGTAGCCTCTCTTTTGCAGGAACGCCCTGATCATATTCACACAGTTCCACATTCACACCTGGAAGCTCCCCAGTACAACCACAGTCTGATCTGCTGGCCACTGAGCAGCTCCACTGGAGCGGTTGGGGTTAAGGGCCTTGCTCAAGGGCACCTCAGTGGTGGTAATGAGGGAGGGACAAGTGCTGCTCTTTCACTTTCCCCACCCAGATTTTATCCTGTCGGTCTGGGGATTGAATCGACGACCTCCCGGTCACAAGCTCGCTTCTCTAACCTTTAGGCCACCACTGCCCCTAAAGTGATCACTTTAGGAGGTCTAGGAGTGTGAACAGGTGCATGAGTTCTGGCATAAAACAACATCAATACTATCTGATGTGATAGGATATCTAATCACTACTGACCCGATTGTTTTGTTACTTAATGATGAATCTAAATTACACCTGCTTGAGAGACAGAGGAAGATTTGGCTAGCCGGCTCAACTGCAACTAAGAAAATGATAGCTCAACGCTGGCTCCCCCCCACTCGCTTTATATAAAACAGTGGTTAGCGTATTTTCTAGACATTGTTATGCTTGAGCTCTCTACAGCAAGGATTAACAAAGCCAAGTCATGGAAAAGCACAGCAGCACAAATATTAGACCTAATGACCTCAACGCCACAAGAACTAGAGGAGAGCGACTAGGCCTCGAGACCGCAGAGGGTGGGGGATGGGAGAGGGTTTTTGTACTTGTTCAGTTTGTGTTTATCTGTTCTATGCACCACATGACATTACCTGGCACATATGTGGAATTTGTTTTGTATGTCTGGATGATAAATGGTGCTAAAAAATAAAAAGAAGCTAAGACTTTGAGATATTCTTCGATGGCACCATTAAAAAAAAAACATTTAGCCCACAAACAACCCCTAAAGAACTATTTTAAAGTGTAGAAGAGAGAGGTCAGATTTAATGAAGGAAGTTCCATGTTAATTTGCTGAATTCCCTAAGTAGAGGAGCACTTTCTGCATTGACTAAATGGATTCAGGATATTGGGATACACAAAAAAAACACTTAAACTTAGATTACAGGGAATAAAACAAAAAGTCTCACTTTTCTTTAAATAGATGGTTTCTCTAAAGCAGGGGTCTTCAACGTTTTTTAAGCCAAGTACCCCTTAACTGAAAGAGAGATGTAGAGAGATCCCCTACTAAATATATTGTATTAAATTAATATATATATATATATATATATATATATATATATATATATATATATATATATATATATATATATATATATATATATATATTAAACTGGGCCTACAGTAACATGTAGGGCAGCCTAGAGCCTTTATACATACCTTTTTTAGAAAACTAAGCTATTCAATAGCCTAATAATTGTTGGCATGAGTTTATAAATCATGTTTTAATGTTAAACATACAGTACAGGCCAAACGTTTGGACACACCTTCTCATTCAATGTGTTTCCTTTATTTTCATGACTATTTACACTGTAGAATCTCACTGAAGGAACACATATGGAATTATGTACTTAACAAAAAAGTGTGAAATAACTGAAAACATGTCTCAGATATCTCAAAGTAGCCACCCTTTGCTTTTTTGATAGCACTGCAAACCATTGGTGTTCTCTCAATGAGCTCCATGAGGTAGTCACCTGAAATGGTTTTCACTTCACAGGTGTGCCTTGTCAGGGTTAATTAGTGGAAGTTTTTCCCTTAATGGGGTTGGGACCATCAGTTGTGTTGTGCAGAAGTCAGGTTGATACACAGCCGACAGTCCTATTGGACAACTGTTAGAATTCATATTATGGCTAGAACCTATCAGCTAAGTAAAGAGAAACGAGTGGCCATCATTACTTTAACAAATGTCAGTCAACTTTGAATGTGTCCCCAAGTGCAGTCACAAAAACCGTCAAGCGCTACAACGAAACTGGCTCACATGAGGACCGCCCCAGGAAAGGAAGACCAAGAGTCACCTCTGCTGCTGAGGATAAGTTCATCCGAGTCACCACCCTCAGAAATCGTAAGTTAACAGCAGCTCAGATTAGAGACCAGAAGAATGCCACACAGAGTTCTAGCAGCAGACACATCTCTAGAACAACTGTTAAGAGGAGACTGCGCGAATCAGGCCTTCATGGTCAAGTAGCTGCTAGGAAACCACTGCTAAGGAGAGGCAACAAGCAGAAGAGATTTGTTTGGGCCAAGAAACACAAGGAATGGACATTAGACCAGTGGAAATCTATGCTTTGGTCTGATGAGTTAAAATTTGAGATCTTTGGTTCCAACCGCCGTGTCTTTGTGCAATGCAGAAAAGGTGAATGGATGGATTCTACATGCCTGGTTCCCACCGTGAAGCATGGAGGAGGAGGTGTGATGGTGTGGGGGGGCTTTGCTGGTGACACTGTTGGGGATTTATTCAAATTGAAGGCATACTGAACCAGCATGGCTACCACAGCATCCTGCAGCGACATGCCATCCCATCCGGTTTGCGTTTAGTTGGACCATCATTTATTTTTCAACAGGACAATGACCCCAAACACACCTCCAGGCTGTGTAAGGGCTGATTGACCAAGAAGGAGAGTGATGGAGTGCTGCGCCAGATGACCTGGCCTCCACAGTCACCGGACCTGAACCCAATCAAGATGGTTTGGGGCGAGCTGGACCGCAGAGTGAAGGCAAAAGGGCCAACATGTGCTAAGCATCTCTGGGAACTCCTTCAAGACAGTTGGAAAACCATTTCAGGTGACTACCTCTTGAAGCTCATCAAGAGAATGCCAAGAGTGTGCAAAGCAGTAATCAGAGCAAAGGGTGGCTACTTTGAAGAAACTAGCATATAAGACATGTTTTCAGTTATGTCACACTGTTTTGTTAAGTACATAATTCCACGTGTTCATTCATAGTTTTGATGCCTTTAGTGAGAATCTACAATGTAAATAGTCATGGAAATAAAGGAAACGTATTGAATGAGAAGGTGTGTCCAAACTTTTGACCTGTACTGTACATGTGGCACAGTTAATCCTTTAAGATTAACTCCTTAGTGACTACCTTACGTATAGGCCAGTAAGCTTATCACCAGTGGGGAGTTATATTTGCTAATATGTTGTTGGATTCATGTTAAGACTTTTTAATTTTTGAAAAAACTTTTAAAAATTAACAAAAAATTTGGAGGCCCCCTTGCATTGACTCTGAGGACCCCCTAGGGTCCCAGACCCCCTGTTGAAGATCCCTGCTCCAAAGGAAACCAAAAGATGGAAATTAGGCTAAGCTGCAGACAAAAACAAAGCTATTTAATATGTGTCATACTGTTTGAAGTGCATGTGGTGTAGTGCTGGGAAAGGAGCCCAGTTTGTATGAACACTATCTTAGAGCACATCATTATTTTAATTCACAGGATACACAACTTTTCAATTTATTGATTGGTGCATGTAAATGCTACATCGTGCTTACAATAAATCTGTTTAACTGGTGTTTTTAGCTGCTAGTACACCAACTGTATTAGCTGCGATATTAGTATCTAGAATACTGATAGTAGGTGAATATATTATCCTTTGTTGAGATCCACAGACTGTGAAAGGTCATTATTGCATGTGAAAAAGCCTCAATAGCTTCAATTCATATTCTGCCGTTTCAATGGCAGCTGGCATTTTAAGAGTGATTTATTTAAACTGACAATGAATGGGGATTCTTGATTTTCTGGTTCTAGTGATCCTTATTGCCATGTTGGTTGGTACTTTCGAAACACACTGCTGTTGACGATATGAAGTGCATTCTTCTTCAGAATGCTCTAAAGAACCAACTCAGGAGTTAAAAAAAAGGTATTCGTTGAAAGTGAAGAATAAGACATATTTATTAAGCGGCTCACTACTGACCGGCAAGTGAGGAACCTTTTTAAGAGAAAATGTTTCGTGATCACAGGATTTACCACATGCATACTAGACCATGCCGATGATGTATGCATTCTTCTTTCTTTCTCTTCACTCAGTATTAGCCTTCTGAGATTGTGTCCTCCTGAACAGTATAGTTGAATAGCCTTGCTGTAAGCTTTGTACAGTCACATTTACCTGGGCTTAGTGAAAATCTCTTTTGCATATCCAGTGTAAAGAGCCAGAATTGGGGGAGAAGGGGAAGGGGGCCACCAAAAATGTATTTTGGCCAACAGAAAAAGGGGCTTGGTGGCCCGTGCGGGCAGTGCTACAAAATGTTGGCATCTATCCCTGTTATTGTATGCAATTTAGGCAATAAAAATGTAGCTTTTTCTAAAAAGGAAACCTCTTGCTGTTTACTATAAAACAAGAGTATTTCTGATCAGATTACTTGATTAATCGATGGAATAATTGGTAAAATACTTGGTTACTAAAATAATCGATAGCAGCAGCCTAAAGTGGATTTACGGATGGTAGAGAGGAGAGGATGGTTTGTTTACATCAGCTAAGTTTACAAGTATTTGCCATATTTCAAGATTGGTGGCAAAGTAAGATAAACAGTTAGACTACATACAACTGCTTTTATTTCATGTTGAAAGCTTGTTTGTAAATGTACTGTTTGCAGAGTAGCTCGCTGTGTTTGTTTCAAACAGCAGTGATGATGAGAGACTGCATGCAGACAGAGCAGTCTGACATATTGCTTTTTACTTGTTTATGCCTGTTGAACAGGTAAGCATTGATAAAGTATTGACTTCTTGCTCACAGAGGTTATATTGTACTTACAGTAACGGGCATATTGTTTGTTCATCTGCACCAGGGGCCATTGATAATCCTCTTGATCATTCCCAGTTAAGTACATGTGCTACATGTTGTTACGCACTATGCCTCTCTGCTCTGCTCGCCGTAACTTATGCTTGAACCTGCATAGCATTTTATCTGGTTTATCATGGGCGTAGTCCAATTTGACTTAAGTCCTCTTAGAGATGCAATACGGGGGTCTGGATTTGGGCTGTCCCTGTGGAATGTTACCTGCTGTGACTGAGTAATGTGAAAAGTTTATGTTCTATCTAATTCACATACTTTTCAAAATCACATATTATGTATGCAGTTCACACATTGGAAAGTGTAAATAAAAATGTTTCTGTTCTTGGGTAAAATATGTACAGATCTGTGACCATCTAATTTCTCGCGTGTCTTTTTCTAATTTACTGAATATGTTGCTGCCCAGTAAAAATGCATTTTAAGTGTGTACTTTTGCAGCAATAGACGTTTTTAACTATGTCAAGAAGTGAGATTAACCTATTGTGTTTGGCCACTGAGGCTGTTGATCACAGTCACCACATACATTTGGTAATTTGACATTTGGTCGAAATGACATTACCAGCAGATACTTTTGTTTCCCATGGCAAATTTCTATTAGTTGTGGGTGAGACAATTCACTCCTCCCCAGTTTGTACCACCATACTTCACAATGTTTTGTTCTGTTCTTTTCATTGTTTTGTCTTATCTTAAGCCGTAAGAGTAATGAGTTAAACAAAAGTTCAAACTTATCTAAGAATCAATTCTTGTCACGCATTTTTAGTTGTACAGAAACTTTTCTTTTGCATTTGTCAAATGGACATTTATATCAATAAAGATATAGTTTTTAATATAAATATAAAATAAAAATATAAAATAAAGATAGTTTCTTTGCTTTTATGATTGTACTGGTTCTCTCTTGCAGGACAATAGTGCCATGGAAAGTCTTCCGACAGTGCCTTCATGAAGTGCATCCCATCAGCTCGGGCCTGGAGGCCATGGCCCTCAAATCCACCATCGACCTCACCTGCAACGACTACATTTCTGTGTTTGAGTTCGACATTTTCACACGCCTCTTCCAGGTTGGTCAAAATAAAACTAAGGTTCAAACATATTCATCAAATGGTTTTGACACACATGGCAAATAGCACTTTATTATTGGTGTATTTAGATACAACAAGTTTAGGCATTTTCCTCTCAAGGCGAAACCCTGTTCATTCCTATGAGAGTTGCTCAGTGTCGCATGAAGCCATCATTGAGCCAAAACCGCTTATAAAATTAACTGGATGATCGGCGCTGTTTCCATATTGTGTGGCCAAAGAGCAGAGTGTATAGAGACCGATAGAATCAAAGATTTTAGGGGTTGAGACCAAGTCAAGCCAAAGACCAAAGGGGTGCGGAGATGGGGGTAACAGTAACAAATTAGAAATAAGTCAAGTTATTGGTTGCATTTGAAGCAGGATGTTTTACATCCAATCACAGTAAAGATGTCAACACATAAATCAGACAATATACAGGCAATTCAGTGATATCCCTGCAGTTGTGGTCTTGACCGGTCTTGGAATAAAATCCTCTTTATCCGAGACCAAGTGAAAATGCGGTGGATACCGAGACCTTGAAAGAATTATCTTGAGTACTACAACACTGGGGTTAACAAAACCAACAGTGATGCTATGTGCTCTAAAGTTAGTACTAACATTGTTTAGTAGGTAGGAGGTGTTATGTTAATGATGGCTCCAGTGCGTCATCAAGCCATGATTTTAGACTGCCCAAAAAATCCTGGACACAGAAATGTAAAAAAAAACTTAACATTTCAGTACTACACAATTGACAGTCTTTCCACATGTTTTCAACAAGTATATACTAACATGTACAATATGTTTAGAAACAAATCACTGATTTTGCTATGTTTGGGGTACACTTTCTGTAATAAAACATCTAAAAGCAAAAATCCTATCAGATGGGGGAACCTGGGACAAAATCTTATTAAATGGGGGTCTGTGGTCTAATTTCTGTCAGTTTGGCAGTGGTTCTCACCCTTTTTGAGTCGCCCCCACCCAGACCCCCCACACACCCAGTCGACCCTCCAGAATAATGAGGTCCCTTTTCCAAAAGTGACACTGACGTGAAAGATATTGTGATATTGTGGTTTTAGCTGCTAGCTAATGTTAGCTTGCTTGCTCGCTAACTGGTCAACTACCAATCGAATCAAGAAAAGTAATTATGTGGAGGAAACTGCAGCTATTTTATCAGAATGACATGAATAAACTTACTTACTTAAGTAACTTATAAAGTTACTCAGTTATCCCGCACGTGGGACTGCTGGGATTGGTTGAAGTGGCGTGAATCTCTGGTTTTTGGTAAACTTTAAGGAAAGTTGCTGTCATTGGTAAAAATTGCGAGTCACAAAATTCACGGTGATTAGATGAATTTGCGTGAATTGTTGCGATCGCGAAATCCTGGAGGGACTGTGTAATGGATAAACCCATCTGTGAACAGATATATTTTAATGGCCAATTGTGTTAAACTATGAACTCCCATAATGGCACTTCACGACGTCATCAAAAGTTTGTGTTTACTAATGTAATTATTGCTACAGCCCTAATGGGCTGTCAAACAATAAAAAAAAAATAATCACGATTAATCGCCAAATGTCTATAGTTAATCGCGATTAATCGCATGTTTTATCACATGAATAAAATTGTATTATTTTGCATTTCAGAACTGTTTTTAAGTACATTTTAACAATGGAAAGCGATGCTTACCAGTCTATCTTGAATGGGAATCTAATAAATGCTAGGAAAGTTACTTAATTAACTTGACTTTAAGATTTGTAATTGTTTATTATTTATTTACTGTAAACAAAAGAAAAATGTGTGAATCTGTCATTATTGCACAATTCCTCCAAGTACCTAACCTAACTGAGATGTAACACTAAAACTTTGCTTATACAGTACAAACAAAGTGGTCCAAAACCAGATGCCACAGCAGGACATTTGTAACCTTTACATTTTTCTAATAAGGAATGTAACAATTCTCCTGGACAGAACAGGGGGTGGACAATGTCCCAAATGAAAAAAAAACTGTCAAAAAAATGATACAAACAACACAATCCTAAAACCGTATGCTGATATACATAGTCAATATAGTGTGCAGTAACTCCTAAATAATTTTGATTACTCACTGACGTCCAGTGATCACCGGTTCCAGTTGGGATGCTTTCTCCGTGGAGTACAGGCTGTGTATGCGTGAAACTACTGTCCCCCTCGACAACTTTTTAAAAGTAAATTTTCCATTCAGAATCTTATTGGCATCCATTTCGGCGTCTCGCGCTCGCCATCCACTCAAAATGTAACGTTAGCCTACTACTCTTTGGCCGGCTCGCAAGCCCAAACAAGTGTGTGTGGCGGGGCTGTTGTTGTGTTTCCGGTCTAGCTAGATCCGATGTGGTTACTAGTTGTTGCAACAGCATGTGAAAACAAGTACAAAAGTTGCTAGGCTAAAAAGAACGTTAAACTTGCGATAAAAAATTTGAGATGTTAAAATGGGTTTGCATTAACGCCGTTAATAACACGTTTAACTTACAGCACTAGTTTACATCCATTGTTTTGATTGAGAGACCCCTAGCGACAGAAAATTACATATGGTACGTTTAAACTGAAATAAACCATTTCTAATGCATATGGATGTTGAATGGATTGTTGAAACTGCAGATTGATTCAGATTGAAATTAACTGAATAATCTAGATACCATGCCTCTCTGCAGAGGTTGCCAGATTGGAAACTGCTCTATCCAACACATGTTAGTGAAGTGAAACAAAAAGGTTTTAATCTAGAAGAGGAGGTATAAGTAGTTCAGGGGTCTTCAACGTTTTTTTTAGGCCAGGGACCCCTTAGCTGAAAGAGAGACTGAGTAGGGACCCCCTACTGCAAACTTATATTGTATACAATTAAGTTGCATAACTGGGAACACATCTGGAAGGCACAGTTACCCTTAAGCTTAACTGTATGGCTACCATAGTGGCTACCTTACCTATAGTAAGCTTATCTTCAATGTGTAAAGGGGGCAATCATATTTCAAGGAGGGCCATTGCACCCTGTGCCCCCCCTCTAGCCCCGCCCCTGAAGACAGAGGACTATGAAAGACTATCTTCTTCTTTCCCAGTACTGTGGTAAAAAAACTGACCAATAAATAATAAAAGGCTTTGACTCCAAGCCACACACCTTGTTTGTTTAAAGCAGCAGAACTTACTATAATGGAATATACACTCACCTAAAGGATTATTAGGAACACCATACTAATACTGTGTTTGACCCTATTCTATCAATATGGGCCAAAATTTCTAAAGAATGCTTCCAGCACCTTGTTGAATCAATGACACAAAAAATTAAGGCAGTTCTAAAGGCGAAAGGGATACCCCATACCATTACACTGCCACCACCACCAGCCTGCCCAGTGGTAACAATGCATGATGGATCCATTTTCCCAATTTTGGTTCGCTTGTAATACTCGAAAATACTGGTTAGCTGATTGGATAAACCATCTGTCTATCATCTATGTTGGTGATAGATGGGCCAAATCAACCAATCAGATCAACGAAGCGTATGAAAATACAACCACAAGCCCCTGCTGCTGCAGGCAAAGCATAGCTCGTTAGCTCAGCAAGCAAGCAACATGTCGGTAAAGGATATTTGCCGTTTGTGTAACGAGAATTTACGAATAAAAGGCACTCTTTCAGGTTCCCGGTCCATATTCCAAAAGAAGGATCCAAGAGAAAAAAGCATTAGCGAGCAGCTAACAGAATTAGGGCTACCGCTGGCTGAAAATACTGGTTAGCTGATTGGATAAACCATCTGTCTATCACCACTTAAACTCGCCTCAAAACCAACGCTGATTGGCCCGGTAGTTTGGCGAACGGCTCCAAATTTTCTCTATCTCAAGATGCCAGACTGATCTGTGAGTGGAAAACTGGAGCTCGCGAGATCAGGACGGTCTCACAAGGCTACCAACAACCATGCCACACTCAAAGTTGCTTAGATCACCTTTCTTTCCCATTTTGACATTCAGTTTGGAGTTCAGGAGATTGTCTAGACCAGGACCACACCCCTAAATGCATTGAAGCAGCTGCCATGTGATTGGTTGATTACATAATTGTATTAACGAAAAATGTAACAGGTGTTCCTAATAATCCTTTGCAGAGATCTGAGGAGCAGTTAACCCTAGTCCTCAGAAATCCACCAGAGTTTAGAGTGCCAACACAAAGAAAGCGGCGCTGGAGCAATCCCTGAAGTGGAACGTCAAGGATATAGACTAACTTACCAATGACCTCATATCAAAATGCACAGCAGCACACGCATGATCAAAACCTTACATATGGATTGATAAACTATGTTAACAGTATAGAAGCAAAATATTTATTCTATTTGATGTTTTTGGTTCTATTTTTGTGCTTGTTTGAGGTTTCTGTGTGTGTGGCTTAAGATCCTTTGACAGATTACTGGCCCATGTGGCTTCAAGATGGTGTGTGGGCGTTGAGGCTTTAGAGCGATGTGTTACTTTGGCAGAACCTTTGTACTTGCATGCTTACTCTGAACATGAAAAATGATATTGTGAATGCTTGAAGGGGGCAGGGCAGGGATCAGAAGGCTCACAAAAAGGGGAGAATGACTGGGTGAAGAAAGCAGGTAAATGTGCCAAACTTGATGACAATTCATTGGGATGATACACTGCAATCCTCCCAGGACAAATCTGGTTGAAACGTTGTAGGGTGGGGTCAAGTCAAAACACAGATTTGTGATCTCCAGCCTCTTTGGGCCCGGACACTATCTAATTTACATATCGAATCAACAAACTCACAGAATGGTCAGGGCTTCCTCCATTGCCATTCCAGCCCACAGGCCAGTAATCCCAGTATCCATTAGTTTTCTGTCTTCTGCCAAACCAGCTACTACAGCTGATCATTGTCTCTGGTGAGCTCCAGCTAGCAGACAGGATGGAGGTGAATGTTGTGGTCACTGGCAGACCCACTGAAACCACACACAACACAATGCGCCACAGATTTATGCTCTTTTTGTTCCTTCTTTCCCTTATATTTTATTGTCATTGCATGTTATAGGTACAATATGTAACTTTTCTGCATTAAAATGTCTAAAAACGACCATACCTATGTTATATATTTTTTTGAGTTGTGTAGTTACACTATCCCAAATGTTTCCATCAAATGGCAAACCCAGAGAAATCTGTTATTTTATTTTCAGACACGTCACGTTTCATTTAGTCGTCCGTCAGTCATAACCTTTCACCATCTAGTTACTCAAAACATCCATCAAAACATGGGCACCCAGATGCTACGTTCGAGAGTAATTGAAAATCATACAATGTCACAGAAAAAAATACTGGTAACTTTTTCTGCCAAAAGGCATCATTTTGTGATTAATTACATGCCACTTTGCAACACAGTAATACAATAAATAATAATAATTAACCTTATTTATTGATACATATCAATATTAATCCAGTTTTTAATGTTACTACAATGTATGTGCTGGTTGACAAGTAGCTAACATTAATGGTAATGCTTGGTGGATAACATTATAGGGTTACAGCATCGTTCAACGCGCTCATAAAGTTATTAGTAGTATGATTGTTTTGACCATGGATAAAAGCAGCACTGCGCTTACCCACGAATAAGTTCACTAGTAACGCTAATGTTAGCTGTATAGATAGACAATTAATCTAATGCTAATTTAGCCAGCTAGCACACTCCGGTCTGCCTGCCTCACTCCCCAGGCACAAACAGACTTCATTCGGGATGATAGCTGAAAACACAGCCGGGACATGTGAACCCACAGTGAACCCAACTGTTAATTGATTATTTTGAGAAAAGAGGCGAATGTTTTTTCCCGTATTCCCACATTTTTGCAGAGAATAGAAGAAACAGCAGAACTTGTTTTTTAGTTACCGTTTTTAGCTAGTTACCGTTAGCCCCAGCCGGTGCCGTGTGCTTACGACGGCAGGAAATAGAGAATATCAGACCCAGGCATCCTAGTCACAACATCGGCGATCCATAATGTTAGCTAGCTACGTCTCCGTTAGCGTTACCGGTGTTTGTACCGAAAATCTCCTCCCTGCTGAATTTCTCCCCCCTTCGCGTTTACCTGTCTTTACAGTTAGCTAGCTAAATTAACCTGACAAAAGGTGGGTTAAGCACCAAAACGAATAGCTAGTTAAGATTAAAGAAAAGTGAAGTGGGAGATCGGGCAGCTGGGAGATGTCCTGCTGCTGCACAACAGGCATCGAAATATACTGTGATAGTGTGGTTTTAGCTGCTGGCTAATTATTAGCCGCTAATGTTAGCTTGTTGGCTCACTAGCTAACTAGTCAGCTATCTACCAATACAGATTGAATCATGAAGCCTATGTCACTGTCTCGATCGGATTACTGCTGCCATTTCACCAGGAGGCATATGCGAGGAAACCCACTTGCGGCTGGTTTACACTTGCTTTTAAGAGGCAGAGAATTTTCACTGCAAAACAGAGGCACACTGTCACGGGTGGTTTTTGTAAATAACGCGGAATACATAATTAGGCGCACTTTACGCTTCCCCTCCGATGTCTTTATGGGAAGCTCCCACTTTCCCCTTGACCCTCCTGTGAATGCATATGCGTGACATGGAAAAGCACAATTTGCCATTTTCAGTTCCCACGACAGGCAGTGTGCGCTTTTACCTCAGTGCGGCCTGTTTGTACATACCTCGCCATGCTTTTACGCGCACGTTGCGAAACAAATACGCCTGAAGTGGGCGCAAAAGCTTTAGTACATCTGGCACAGAGTTTTCCAGCGCCGATCAGCAGTGATGGAAACATGACAACTGGGTGGACATGCTAATTTCCACCCCTTTTTCGACACAATGCTATGACAAGCAATGTTGTGACATGGCGCTGGGAATATTTCTTTATGTATGTCTAAGCTGTCCTATCAAATAAAGGCATAAAATGCCCCCAAAAAATTAAATAAAACTACTCTCTGGTATTATAACAGTAGTGTCCGTGCACCAGCTGTTGTTAATATACATAAACCAGAGTCAGGTGTGAGGTCTGCAAGGTTAACGTAGTGTTAAGATGTTTTTGTGCAGTCAGGTCTCTGTTATCACCATAACGCTGTGCGGTGGTTGGTGATCTATGTCTCATGTTGTCCAGCTTGTTGACGACGGAGTGGGCATTGGGCACAGAAAGATGCTGGGTACAGCAGGTTATTGCGGGGCCACTCTAGCCTGGATCTCAGCTCACTTTTACTTCCTCTTGCATCACCGTCTGTCCCTCCTCTCTGCCGGGATGGAGCTATAAAAAAAGAGCACAACCTTAGACTACACACAATCAAACCAACAATTATCTCTAAATAGAGAGAAACAGTGGTGTCATTACTGAAAACATTTGTCTTCCACATCAAGTGTATTGACATCTGTGGAACTCTGTCCTGAAGAAAACTTTAAACCAATTGTAAATAAATCCAAACGCAACTGGCTACAGCGCACAAGCTGCCTCCTTAACTCCTAGTTGTTGAGCTGGCTAGATATCAGAAACCTCGGCCTCTGCATTCTCTCTCATTTAGTTTATATGTATTATATTATTCAGATTCAGCAAAGTCAACATACTATAACTATTTGGTACTCTTTTGTGGCAGAAGCACTGACTCAATGTTGACTTGATGAAAAAAATATGAAAAAATTGCAATGCATTGTAATCTGTTTAGTTAAACTATATTGGATGGTCTCTTTCAGCCATGGGGATCAATTCTGAGGAACTGGAATTTCCTGGCAGTGACACACCCCGGCTACATGGCATTCCTTACCTATGATGAAGTCAAGGCCCGACTGCACAAGTACATGAACAAGCCTGGCAGGTATGGTAACTTTGTGTGTATTTTAAGTGCCTAAAATTGTTCTTTCAAAGTATTTCTTTACCATTACATATTAATGACTAATTGACAGCAGTTATTTTGTTTTGTTGTTGCATGCACTGCAACCATCAGTGGTCAGTGTGCTAACTTTATGTTCAATGTCTCACTGTCTGGCTACTTGCATGTGTGCCCCAACAGCTGAGATCATAAAATATATGTAGGTATATGTATTCCATTTTACAATTAAGAAGGATTTTTATTTTTTTAGGTGTTATGCATTCATTTTAACAAGGCCAGCCCGGCGGAGCAGGGTTACCATTGCAGAAGGACAGGCAAAACAAACTGGCCTAACTTTTGCCAGACCACAGTGTGATGTGTTCCAGCAAAGCTGAGACACTGTAGTGGTTAACAGTTCATCTCCATGCATATACAGACTACCTTTAAAGGGGTGATAGAATGATTATATAGAGTATTTCACACTGTTCCTTATGGTCTCCTAATTGGGTATGTAACATTGGTTGGGCTGAAAATGGCCTGGTTGATATTTTATTGGCCCTTATGCATCCCTGTGTTTTGGCCCTATTTGTAACAAGAGCTTTTCTTCCAAATATGGTATGCTCGTGAATATTTAGATGAGCTGCGCGCTGATTGGTTGAGCGAATTGCCATAGGCAGACATTAGAGATGCGCGCTGATTGGTTGAGCGAATACACACACATTAGAGAAGCGACAGAATCTCATATTCCAGACACTGCAATGTTTCATTACCAAATTCACTTCTGAGACTTTTTTATGTGAGAAATCAACTATATAAAGCTCAAATATGGGCCATTTTACGAACATTTATGGCTAATTGCAAATATGGTAAGACTGTGTCGGACTTCGGCGGCAGTGCGGCTGCCTCGCAGCCCGACCTGCCTTCCTTCACAGACCCCAGCCTGCTGTCAGCTCCGTCAGGCTGGCAGCCCTGACAGAGCTCCAGTGCCTGTAACTCCCCTCTTCCTGCTAGCTAAATGGCCCGTTGTGTGATAGTGAGAGCGCGGTCAGCGAGCTTGTTACACCAGCAATCTCTTACCACATGTTACACACAATGTCACCCCACTTAGCTATACAACATATACCTAAATGTCTTATAAAGCTTACAACGGTGTCCAATTTCAAGTTAATTAATATTTGTGAAGTTTAGCTAGGTGTTTTTCGTTAGCTGCGACTGTCCCTTCAATCCTATCTATGTGTAGCTACAAATCACGGATAGTTAGCTTCATTTTTGGTCGTAATTCGAGTATATTTACAGTTTGAATTTCGTCACGCCAGTTATACAACATCTAACTAAATGTTTTATAAAGCTAACAACGGTGTCCGATTTCAAGTTAATGAATATTTGTGAGCTGTAAGGGTTTCGTTTGCTGCAACTGTCCCTACAATCCTATGTGTACAGATTGCGGCTAGTTAGCTTCATTTTTGGTCGTAATTCGAGTATATTTACAGTTTGAATTTCGTCACGCCACTTACACATCTAACTAAATGTCTTATAAAGCTAACAACGGTGTCCGATTTCAAGTTAATGAATATTGGTGAACTGTAAGAGTTTCGTTAGCTGCGACTGTGCCTACAATCCTATGTGTACAGATTGCGGCTAGTTAGCTTCATTTTTGGTCGTAATTCGAGTATATTTACAGTTTGAATTTAATCACGCCACTTATACAACATCTAACTAAATGTTTTCTAAAGCTAACAACGGTGTCCGATTTCAAGTTAATGAATATTTGTGAGCTGTAAGGGTTTCGTTAGCTGCGACTGTCCCTACAATCCTGTGTACAGATTGCGGCTAGTTAGCCTCATTTTTGGTCGTAATTCGAGTATATTTACAGTTTGAATTTCGTCACGCCACTTACATATCTAACTAAATGTTTTATAACGCAACAACGGTGTCCGATTTCAAGTTAATGAATATTTGTGAGCTGTAACCGGCAATTTCCACTGGATGCGGAACGTCTGCGGAACGTCTCCGGAACGTCGACGGAGTCATTAGGTTTCCATTAAAGTCAATCTGTTTATTTCCACAGACTGCGGAACGTCTGCATCTCTACTCCGTCCCAGTTCCGTCAGTCCGCAGCCCTCCGCAGCAGATACGCAGAGCTTCTATTTTTGACGGACGACGGAGAGCTTCGCAGCAATTCAGCACACGGCAGATAGTGCGGGACAGGAAGTCGAGCACCGAAACAAAATAAATATCCGGTTAATTTTCAAAATAAAATACACTGTGCTCACGGCGGATCATATTTCCCTGCACAACAACTTGAAAACACAGCACAGAGCTGCTTCCCCTCTACTCCTCTGGATGGAAACAAACAGTTGTTGGTTTTGTGGTTCTATTCTACCTGAATTTGCGAGAACTTGTGGGTCCTCGTGACTACAGCTGTCAGTCACGGCCGCAGCCGTTCCGCAACAAATCCGGACCCGGTGGGTATTGACGGACGGCGGAGCATGCAGCAGACACGCAGCGGAGCCGGTCCGCAGCCGTTACACATCCAGTGGAAATCCCCGGTAAGGGTTTCGTTAGCTGCGACTGTCCCTTCAATCCTAGCTGTGTGTAGCTACAAATCACGGATAGTTAGCATCATTTTCGGCGTAATTCCGAGTATATTTACAGTTTGAATTTCGTCAAGCCAGTTATACAACATCTAACTAAATGTCTTATAAAGCTAACAACGGTGTCCGATTTCAAGTTAATGAATTTTTGTGAATTCCAGAGGAATTCTAAGAGGCTATAGCTAGCTATAGCTAGCCTCCTCTAGCTATAGCTCCATCCAGCCGCAGGCTCTATCAATGACACTCGCGGACAAGAGGCGTGTATTTCACCGATCGTTTGTTTAAATAACTCAACACATTATAATTACACACATTATAAGATTAACGGGAACCTGTTGTAAGAGATTGCTGGCGTAACAAGCTCTCTGACCACGCTCTCACTCACACACACCTGGCATTAGGAAGAGGGGAATTGCAGGCCCTGGAGCCTCAGAGCACCAGCGTTTAGTAGTCCATTATCCAAAAAAACGGTGCGGGTATGGACTGCTGTCGGCTGCCAGTCGTGACGGAGCTCAATCGAGCTCAGAGCAGGCCGGGGTGTGTGAAGGAAGGCAGGCTGGGCGGCGAGGCAGCAACACAGGCAGAACCGGTGCTGAACTCCGACACACAGTCGGACAAAATTTGCAATTAGCCATCCATTTTCGTAAAACGGCCCATATTTGAGCTTAACATAGTTGATTTGTCGCATAAAAAAGTTAGCAGAGATCTGCGCGACCTAGATTCGGAAGACTTCCTGATCTCAGGTCAGTTGTGTAGCCTATGTAAATGTTGGGGCGTGACCGTTCTCTTAATACACCCATGGGCTGACAAAGGTTCCGGTTTTTGGGAGGTTCACGTCAACTTCCAGCTTTGTTGGGATTCGCCCATTTTCAGCGGCAGTTTCAAAATATGAGATTTTCATAATAAAGGGGTGTCAATGGGACTTTGAGCTTATGTCCTATTTACCCACCGAACTGTCGTTATTCAACTATGACTAATCGGTTTTGCATTCTATCACCCCTTTAACAATTCTCTACAATAAACAAACTTCTTAACCCCCCTGACCACAGGGGACAGCAGAGAGAAATGACAGTGACTGAGAGGGTGGAGTGGGGTAGGCAGGTGTGGTGGTTGAAAGAGCAGGGGAGGTGGTCAGGTTGTTGTAAATGGTGTCATAGGCGCAGATTTATTTTTTCGTCTGTGGGTGCTCACAGGCGCAAGCCCTTTTAAAAAGTAAAAAATTGTTTGCATTTCAGAACCTTAGGAAATGGACAGTGTCCAATGCAAACACATGCATTGGACGCTATTAACTCGATAATTTAGCCGTAAAGTAGGCTTTCAACTCAGGACAGCGCCATTTCTCACAAATACATATAGGATTGGAGATGAAAAGATTAACTGGCATGTAACCGCGAGCAGCTGCGTGGGAAATTAAGACACCAATGACACCAACATAACCAATCACACTATGACAGACGCTCCACTCAGCACCAACTGCAATGTTTAATTGCACGGTATCAGCGCCTATGAATGGTGTTGATTTTGGATTGAAAAAGTGGGAGAAAAGAGTTACATTTGTCCACTAGAAACTGTAGAAACTTTGTCAGGTGGGTTAAGAAGTTTGTTTATTGTAGAAGACCAGGGGAGCACGCGAAAGCGAAAACCAAAACATAACGGTAGGAGGTAAACATCAGTAAATATTGAGAAGTGTGAGCTGCAAGGTCTGTGATAATCCCATTGCAAATATTCCATTAACATTGATTAACAGGGCCAAAACACTTATACGTTGATTATAGCGCCTCCTAATGGTCGATCTTTGCCAAATTTGGTACAGAGCCTCAGAGCGTCACAAGTTTCGTGTGGATTGCATTTACTGTGGCAGAGATATTGCAATTGCAATTTCCCATTGAAATGCATTGAGTTATTGCCCAAAACAAATAAACGTTGCTTATAGCGCCCCCTAAAGGCTGATATACGCCAAATTTGGTACAGAGCATCGTAGTGGGATGTTGAACAAGGATCTCAAGTCCTTTGCTGATAACGTTTAATTTGGCAGAGGTATGATAAAGTTACTGTTTAGTAGCTAGCTAGAAAAATTAGTTTAGTCGTGAAATGCGCATACTTTAACTTGAGTAACTTTTGGTCAGATCGGATGACGGCCTAGGACGAGTTCGAAAAAGTTGGTTTTGCGCATTGCGAAAAAACTTTTGAGCGGAAATGGGCGTGGTCTATATCATGTGATTCAGCTTGATTCAAGGAAGACGTGGTGATGTAAGGTTTTCTAATGTGTAATGTGGGAGTTAAAGGCAAAAAAACATTATAGCGCCACCTAGTGGTCCACATGTGTAATTTTTGGTAGGTGTGGTCCATGACCCATTGTCTAACTACCCTTTAATTTTAAAGTTGTCACATTAGTGTAAGTAGTGAATTTAGACTTGGGTCCCATAGGCCATGCCCACTTTGACCCCTCAGTACCCCACTCTAGGGTTGGCCTCAGGAGTGCCCCTAGAATGGTACCCATCAAATTAAAAATCGGAGGAGCCGTTCATGAGATATAAACTTTTTCTACTTGTAGCGCCCCCTAGTGACCAATATTCGTAAAACGCATGGAGGACCTTCAGAGGGTCATGGCAAACAAGAATCTAAAGATTGGCGTTGATAGCATTTATTTTTGGCCGAGATATGGCAAAGTTGGTGTTTTCATAGTTAGCTACACAAATTTGTTTGTGCATAACATACAATCAAAATTATTTTTATTAACTTTTTGTCAGGCCCATCTGGAGATGCTACCTGCCAAATTTTGTGCCAATCGGTCTCACGGTCCAGGAGGAGATCGAAAAAGTAGGTTTTTGATAAATCGCGATTTTTCACGCATAAAAGTCTAGGCGGAAATGTGCGTGGCTTATATCACGTGATTCAGTTTGATCCAGGGAACGCGTGGATGTGTGGTTTTTGAATGTCCGGTGTACGGTGTGGGAGTTATAGGGCCAATCGCGTTATTTCTGCTATAGCGCCACCTAATGGTGGAAGTGGGTCAATTGTTGCGACTGAGGTCCTTGCGGAGTTTCGGACCAGTCCTGAAAATGGCAACCCCCCACCATGTATGGTTTAGGCTGTAGTCAGAGTTTTAGGCGGAGAAGAAAAATAAAAAATAATGTAAGATGATTAAGCTCTTGCTACCGCCGGTTGTTCCAGACTCGGGCTTGGACACCTAAAAATAATAATAAGAAAGAATAGCAATGGACGGGTCCTCACATATCCCCGCATGCAGGTTACTTGCGAGACAGCGCTTGTTGAGCTATGTGACCATCTGATTTTCTGGATGGAGAGCATGGCACTGGAAATGACTTGTTGCAAATATTTTACTACTTCCTCTGTCCACTCTTTGGCGTTATAGAACACATACTTATTATACGTCATGTTGTTGTTTAACATGTGTAGACCACACCTTGTAAATTTCATGTAAATCAGAAGTTTATCACATAAGCAGGCCCGGATTGGCTAATCGGGAGCACCGGGACAATTCCCGGTGGGCCGGTTTGGTTGTGAGGGCCGGTGTTCAGGTATGGCACTGGGTTGAAATCATAGTTGAATATTATGGATGCTGTCCCTATGCTGCCTGCACTCGCAGCCCACTTTTTGTATTTACAGTATTTATTTGTTCTTGCAGCCCACCGTTCTCTTCATTCATGCAGCCCACTCGCAGAGTGCAGCCTGGTTAATGATGACCTATTTATGTTCCGAGTCCTCCGACGGCAGCACCTTGCTAAAAAAATAAATAAAAAACGTCCGCGTACACAAGTCACTGGTGCTTGTTGGAGGATGCCACCGCAAGCAAAAATAAGCTGTTTTAAACGGGTAATAGAAAGCGCAAAACGGCACTGAAAAGGCGTCAATTTAAAAAAGGAGAGCTCTAGAAAGTGACGCAGCCAGATGGACTTTTTCTATTTTTAGCAAAACGCCAAATGAAAACGTTGAGACGGGTAAGCTAAGTTAGTTAAGAGAAGTGCCTGCAAAACAGCGTCTATGTTTATGAATCAAACTTGTTTTTGTAGCTCCGCAGCAGCAGCTAGTAGGCCTACTAGTCCAGTTTGCTGCTAACAGTGACAATGAAGAGCCAGTAAGGTCACCAAGCAGCAGCTATATGAGCCCAGGACTCCAGTTTGGGCAGGTAGGGTTGATCATTGACTGAATATTATAAGAATTAATAAGAGTGTGGTGTTGACCTGCTTTATATGAAAAATGCCCTGGGATAATTAATGATGCCAGATGATTCGGCACTACCATAATGACACTGACTTGACTTGATCAGAAAACCTTGTAAAAAGGAGAGATTTGTGCTGAGAATTATGACAATTTATAAAATGTGATTTAGTACTACTACTGTAAGCTGTTGTATCACAGTGTGTGCAAACAAGCAAACATGATCAGATTAGCTACAATATAATCACTTTTTATGCCCAAATATTACTTGTGACCCATTATGAAAGTTGTATGAAATATTCAAAGGAAAAAATAGATGTCATTAGAAAGTGCAATACAATGAATATTGTTCTTTATTTAATCTGTGATTACTTATTTGCACAGAAACATATTCTGATATTGTTCAACATCATTGGGTTGTTAACTTTTCTAATAAATCTACATTGTGAAGCAACACTTGGAAATAGTGATATTTTACAAAATACACCGTATTACAAGGATGTAGAGAACAGGGCGCTATTGCAGACTTATATACTAAGGTTTTGACTACATTTTTTTAATATAGTCATTCGTGAAGTAAAGTGTGCCGGTCTAAGGCATGAAAATCCAGGGCTGAAAATGAGTCCCAATCCGGCCCTGCACATAAGGATGACTTCTTGTTGTCAGTAGGTGGTGCTTTGAGTCAATATAGCTGTGTGAATGTCTTCAGGCCTGAGCTCTTTAGCCTCGTGAGACCGTCCTGATCTTGTGAGCTCCAGTTTTCCACTTGCAGATCAGTCTGGCATCTTGAGATAGAGAAAATTCGCCAAACGACCGGGCCAATCAGCGTTGGTTTTGAGTTGGGTTGGTGGTGATAGACAGATGGTTTATCCAATCAGCTAACCAGTATTTTCAGACAGCGGTAGCCCTAATTCTGTTAGCTAATGCTTTTTTCTCTTGGATCCTTCTTTCGGAATATGGACGGGGAACCTGAAAGGGTGCCTTTTATTGGTAAATTCTCTTTACACAAACGGCAAATATCCTTTACAGACATGTTGCTTGCTTGCTGAGCTAACGAGCTATGCTTTGCCTGCAGCAGCAGGGGCTTGTGGTTGATTTGGCCCGTCTATCACCAACATAGGTGATAGACAGATGGTTTATCCAATCTGCCAACCAGTATTTTTGCCCCTTCCCAAAAGTTCTCCAACGGAAAGTTCCCAGATGGATATGCCGAGCAAATGCGAAGCAATCCATCTGGCGGAGTCAGGTTATGAGCTCTTATCCAGCATGTGAAATTTTGGGACTAAGGTTATGTGTCATGGTAAAACATGCAAATTTCTGGCCTCACCACGGCAACACTGTCAGCGGCAACACAAAAGCATCATGAAAGTCTTGACATTCTGCTGGCCCAATTTAGGAAGGATCTGTTGAATCCTCTAGGAGTGCCTAAAATGGTGGGTCACATGACATCATTGTTCACGCTATTGACTATTCCTTTACAATGTAAGGTCACATTAGTCGGAGAATTATCCAAACAAAAATATAAAACAAATCTGATTAACCCCCTAGGAGCAGTTAGAAAAAAAATGCATAAAATACATGACAAATGCTAAGCTAATGAAAGCAAATTGGAAATATGTCTGAAATGAAGAGAGCAATGTTAGTACCACATTTTGTGAATATTGAAGCAACTTTGTCCAAATTAAGACCTTCCACGTATAAGGGGGCGCTATGGGCCCGCTACACATGTATGAACTAAATCGCTATAGTCTTGCAATGTTTACAGATTTTGATGTGTGCACCAACTTTTGTGAGTTTTCGTATATCGAGGGTGTCAAAAATGCGGTCAAAGGGTAAAACTAATTGGGGGGTGCCATACAGCTGCCATGCCACGCCCAAGCCCAATTGCGATAATTATCGAAATAATTACGCCAGGTCTGTGGGAGCCAGATTCTTCTTCTACATAACAAAAGTTTGTGTGCAGATGTCACAGGAAAGGAAAACTTGCACTCCTCACAGGCAGGTGACTATTTTCATTAACTGTAAACCCTTTTTATTCACCACGCAAGTTTCTTCTTATATTCTGACTGAAGTCATGTATATGCTGTACCAGTATGCTGACCAACAGGTGTTGACTGAAAAAGACTGTTCACCCTAAATTTGTGTTTCCTGCTATTTGCGATATATTTGGAGACGAACAGCCAATGAGAATTGACCTTTAATTTTCCAATTGGTTGGTTTTGTGGCACACTTGTAAAGCTCTGAAAATTTGAGTGAGCGTGTCAGAGTTGAGCGTGCACAGAGTGCAGAGGTTGAGAGTGATTAATTGCAAACATGGAAATACATTTATTGAGCACAGAATAGGTTTTTGTTTGCTCAAACGAAATAATTTTGTGTGAGTGTTCATTTCTGTTCAAAATGTAATGTGCTTGCAAAATATAGTTCTCTGTGCTCAAAACATACAATTTCTCGCTCAGGGATGAGGCACATATATAACGCCAGAACATCCCTGCACCATTAAGCCTATGCAATAAGAAGCTATTCTTTTTATGTGTCTTATTCCGTTGCGTGTTTACACACATTATCAGAGCTGAATATTTGATGACTGCAGTGTTATACATTTTAAAGTGCCCATATTATGAAAAAATCACTTTTTCTGGGATTTGGGGTGTTATTTTGTGTCTTTGGTGCTTCCATACGCATCCATGCTGTTTTGAGTAAGATACGGTTTCTGAATGTGTCCTGCCTTCATTCTCCAGGTGAGCTATTCAAAATCTGCACGGCTTTCTACATCAGTAGCCGAGACGAGGTGGCTAACCGTAGCATACTAGCTCGTTCTCGCAAAACACTGTTACAACACACACTAGTTCACCATAATCTACAAAAGAACTACTTACATGTCCCTGTTCTGCAGGTATACCACGCAAAGTTTGAAGTGCGCCCTCGTCTAGAAGAAGTCTCCCAGCTAATCCTGCCTTGTACTAAAACCTTGAAGTGTGATGTCTCACTCTGTAGCTAAAACAGAGACCTGAACACAGGGTGAAAAGAGGATCTGCAGCAATGTGCAGTACAATAAAAATATGCAGTTTTTTTGAAAATTAAACCATGTAAACCTATTCTAGTACAACCTCAAAATACAATTATGAACCTGAAATGAGCATAATATGGGCACTTTAAGTAGTCTTGATTTGGGTAAATTTACAGCGCTCATTTACATTTAAAAGGGTTGTAAATCTGGTTCTTCAAATTAATTGTAGCATATCATAGACAACGTTATAAAATAGCGGCTACGGAAAATGCTAATTGGCTAGTAGCTTTGGAAAACCACTAGCCACAGTGGCTGGTGAGCAAAAAAGCTAATGTCAAGCCTTGTACACCTATTCTATTTTTAACATACTTGTGTACGTAATAATCCTGTTTATTCTTACCTTTATTTGTTCAGCTTTGTCTTCCTCGTTCTTAGCTGTATGTCTATTTCTCTTTGAAGTACTGTCTCTGATTGGTCAGCGTTTCCTGAGTCTCTGCATCAGTGCTCCCCTGTTGCTGCCTGTGTACAGTCGATTGTAGGTGGAGACTGACTGCAACGAAGTACATAGCGAGACTTTATACTGTGAAAAATCACCAATAAATGCTCCTAAACCAAATATTACACAACCGGACATGTTCCAGCAGGAATGTGATCTGAAATTAGGATGAAACTAACAACATCTGCAACCAAGATTGCAGGTTCCTCTGATGTTAGCAGGTAGCTACATGTGGCAAGGTATGTAATGTAAACACTGCAAAATGTGCCTGCTGAGCAGCTCCTATGGCCTTGAGCTGAGCCACACATGCCCTGTGATTAGCGGGTCATGCGTGCCAGCATGGTAGAGCAGAGCAGAAAATGACAGGACAGGAAACGTGTGTGTGTGTGTGTGTGTGTGTGTGTGTGTGTGTGTGTGTGTGTGTGTGTGTGTGTGTGTGTGTGTGTGTGTGTGTGTGTGTGTGTGTGTGTGTGTGTGTGTGTGTGTGGGGGACTGTGTGTGTGTGGGGGGACTGTGTGTGTGTGTGTGTGTGGGACTGTGTGTGTGTGTAAGGGAGCGTGGTATGTATGAGTATGCAAATGTATAGAGGGCTTATCGCAGAGGAAATTATGCAATTACCATTGTTATGAACCAACACTGGATCAAACACACACAGCTGCGTGGGGGAGGGAAGTTATATATCAGGAGCCACTACATGTTACCACTTCAATCACTCAGACAAAAAAATACTCAAACAACTTCAATGCATGCACTTCAGATAAGCCAGATCTTACATTGGTTAAAAGTCAATTTAGGATATATTGATCATATCTCAGTTATACAACACCAAACATGATTATCACACTGAAAGTGGTGATTACTTTAAAGCATGTGGGACTGCATGTGTGATTGTTAAAGCATTTCATTATCATGTACAAGGACAGGCAGACTTTCTGTCAATAGCAAAGCACTTCCCATCAGAGGCGATACACAGCTTATTAGCATCATTGAAACAGTCTGAAACTGTCAAACTTTCTTTTCCCACGTCTCTTTTGAGTCAGCCCAGTAAGCCCAGTTGATTTAGCTTGGGGTCTTTGTTACTGTTGAAGGATCATACTGTCGTCAAGGCTGGCTCTAAGACCAGTACTCGTACTGAACTGCATTCATAATACCTCCTCTTTGTCTTTCTTTCACATCTTTTTCACATTCAGATTGTTCTTGTTCTGAGCTGCTTTCTTTGTATTCAGCACAAGGAAACTCTAAAAGTTTGAAAGAGGCAGCAGAAGCACCATTGTTTGTTGCAGTGTGGTTTTAAATAAAAGTCAAATGTAGAAAGTTCATATTTCACCATAAAAACATAGTGTTTTGGTTATTGGCTGATTTCTCATTGGTTGAAGCGGTTGATCTCATTTGTTCTACCCTCTAGCGGTCACTCAGGTGTAACTGATTACATTAGGTATTTGTATCAATCATGAGGCTATTTGAAAAGGCTATTTGCGTTAATTACAGGGATAGACCTGGATAGGCCTTTACTGTTGTTGAAATTATCCCAAAAAGTGCCAAATAATAATAAAATAATAATAAAAATGTCCTTCCTGAAATAAGGCAAATATTAAAGTTACAACAAGTTACTTTTCAAAGACTATTTGAAGAATGACTTTGCACCACAGACTGTATATAAAGATGGATGTCGAGGAAACGGGCATGGGCATAGATTTTATCTAAAAGTTGGGGGGACAATAAACATAAAATTTCCCAAGAGCAATTTCTGAAAGGAAAAAAAGAATACAGCCAAAATTGTACTTATATAGGATGGTAACTCCAGTAAGCAGGCTGGAAGGGCCTTTAATTTACTTTAAACATCAGATAAAGTGATTCTTTTCTCTAATACAGATGATGCAGAGTCATTAATAAATTAGTCATGACAAAAAAATTATGATAACCAATGTATTTTTCCATGAGTCTGCTGGGTTAGTGATTTTAAAGTTACCTAGCTTGTTGATTAGTAAGTCACCCTGTCCTCCGTTTTGGTGCACTGAAAAATCTTATGTCTGTTTTTCTTTTCTCTGTCATTTTCTCTGGCCAACAACACAAAGCCATAGTAGTTTAAATCTGAGTTAGATTCATAGGTTCACCATGCGGTCATATTATAATTAATAAATTATCTTGTGTCCTCAACATAAAAATCTGATTTCGTCTGGGACAGAGAACGTCTCAGTTGTAGCAAGCCCACTGATCTGCCACTTAACATCATATAGAGCAAACCCCAACACAACGTAGCAATATCAGTTCACACCGGCTCATCACTGTGTTAGTTGTAGTGGATAACTTTCTATCTAACAAGCTATTAAAAAAACTAGGTAACTTTATAAAAATGTTTCTAAACTTAAAGGTGCTGTAGGTAGGATTGTGAAGATCCAGGACTTAGCCAAAAAATTTGAACATCAACAACTTCTCAGTCCCTCCCCCCTTTCTGCTAAAGCCCAAAACGGTCTCCTAAGCCCAACAACAAAGGAGAAGGAGCAGCGATTGACACACAGTTAGACACCCCCCTGCCCCTAATTGGTGCATCTGAACAGGGAGCGGTGGATTTTTGCAAGTCGCACTACAGGCTGTAGGTGGTGCCAGAGGAGCCAGATTTTTTTTTTAATGACCTGCTTCATGTAGTTCTACTGGAACATAGGGTCAGTTTCAGCAAATATGACAGAAAGTTAGTTTTATAAGTCTTACCTACTGCCTCTTTAAAACGTGTTTTGTTGCCCTGTTGCATTTGTATTGTTTTATGTCTTACACAATTATTTTAAGTATATATCACTATATTTACAATACATCATGGTTTTATTGATATTTTAAGGGAGGTCCCCCCAACATCCGCCCAACCAATCGCAAATCAATCAAAGCTGTCAATCATGACATGACAATGGTTTCACCCCATTTTTACAGCATCAAATAACTAAAATAACCAAACATCAGCGTGATAAGAACTACCTAAAATGACAGAAACCATCTTTGGTAAAAATGTATTTGATGTGTACTTTAGTTAGATTTTTGTGCCAAGGCCTAGCCCTAACTATAAGCTTTATCAAAGAGGACAGTTTGAAACTTACTCTCGTGGAGATGGTGCCTCCCAAACCAAAACTGGGAGCTGGTTCCAGAGGAGAGGAGCCTGTAGCTGAAGGCTCTGGCATTCATTCTGTTCTTTTGAAGACTCTAGTAGGGCAATAGGTACTATAAGCTCTTTAAGATATGATGGTGCCCGACCATAAAGAGCTTTGTAGGTCAGGAGAAGGATTTTAAATTATATTCTGGATTTTACACAGACCCAGTGCAGAGAAGCTAATACCGGAGAAATATAATCTCTATCCTAGTTCTCATCAGTGCACGTGCTGCAGCATTCTAATCCTGATCAAAAACAATGCAAATATTCCTTGCAGTGGTGCTAGAGGCCAGGGCAACACCATCCAGATTAGCTATATCTTTTGATAATAAACCTTGGAGATGTTTAGGGCCAAGTACAATAACTTCAGTTTTGTCTAAGTTTAACATTAAGAAATTGTAGGTCATCATAGTCATTAATGCATGCTTGAAGTTTAACTAACTGATTGGTTTCTTTTGGCTTGACCAATAGATATAATTGGGCATCATCTGCATAACAGTGAAAGTTTATAGTGTTTCCTAATAATATTGCCAAGAGGGAACATATATAAAGTGAATCCAATTGGTCCAAGCACAGAGCCTTGTGGAACTCCATTGCTAACTTTAACATTCATAGAGGGTTAGGTTTCATTCGTTAACATAAAGTGTTGCGTATACTTATGATAAAACATGTTGAATCCCATTTAGACCTGATTTTTTTGCTTTTAAGTCTTTGGGAAGAGTGCCCTTTGTAAAGCGAAGACGTTTTATTTCTATAGCACATTTTATTAAAGGTAAAGTCAATGTGCTTTACATTAAAATGCATACAACAACAAAGAATACAGAAGATTACCATGACAGCAAGATATACAAGACACAAATAAGATCTTATCTTGATTATAATCATATAATCATGATATGATTCAGCTAAAAGTTAATAAACGTATGTCAATTCATGACTAGTCAAAGTTTGTTTAGGATGTTATAGTTTTTACATTTATTTAAAAACACAACTTTGAAGTTATATATTAGAATGTATATATTATAAGTGAAGTCTGTTATACATGTTTAGTTTTGCAGCTTGTTAGTGTGAACCATGCACTCTGTCCTCTCTCCATCTCTAACAGTTACATCTTCAGACTGAGTTGTACACGACTGGGCCAGTGGGCCATCGGCTATGTGACCAATGATGGCAACATACTACAGACCATCCCCCACAACAAGCCACTGTTCCAGGCCCTCATTGATGGCTACAGAGAGGGCTTGTATGTAACCTATCACACACTCATATACACTCTCTGCCTCTCTAGCTCACTCTCTGTTTGTATATTGATCAGTTGTGCTAAACTCTCCACTGTGTACTGTATGCGCTGTATTCAAATGAGTAATGATCAGCTGTGTCTCAATAACTCACATCTGATTAGCATAATCTTTAAATGTATCAGCAGACTAGAGTGGGGTGCCTCTGGAAGGCTCTTTTCTGGAAGCCACTTCCTAGATGAAACATATTTTTTAGGGTTGTCAGCATTAACATGTTAATCGCATTGCGATTAAGGGCCAAGCATAACGCGTTAATTTTTTTTAATCGCATGCCGCCATTTATTAATTTATTTTCACTTCACTCGGCTTCACGTTGTGCCTAACAGGCTACTATTTTGATCCTTTGCCGCACCTTTACTTATCATCAAGCTGTCATACTACCTCCTAACACATCCTACTGCTGCAGGCTGCAGGCATGATGGAGAAATGCAGCAGCAACACAATTCTGAATGGCACTTTTTATTTTCCAAAACTCCCGGGCAGCTCATAGACAAGTCGAAAGCCATATGCACATTGTGTAAAGCCAAATTAAAATATCACCAAAGCACGTCAGGCTTGAGCTACCACCTACGAGCTAAGCATAGTCCAGTTAACGTGACTCAGATTGATGCTAGTGGGCTCAGGCAAAGCACTATTTTGGAGAGTGCTACTCGCAAGTGCAAAGTGCAAACACTGTCTCATCAACCGGTGATCACTGGACGTCAGTGAGTAATCAAAATTATTTAGAAGTTACTGCACACTATATTGACTCTGGTAAGTAGGGTTCAAAACTGAAATGTGCCGACCTAAACGGTAGTAACGAGACAGAATAAGAACGAAAATTTCGGTGCCTCATTTCGGTGCCTGACTTTACACTACACCTGACAGCATGTAATGTTAGCCTACCTTTAGCTAGCAGCTGGATTGAACACGGTTAAAATGCTGATAGCTAATGTTAAACAGTGTAAAGTGTGACTGTATTTCACCGTAGAGGATTCCAACACCGGGACATAACGGTCTGCTCTGTAGTGCAGCAGCTGCCGTTGTCGGAATTAAACAAGACAGACGGTGCATTCACTTGCAGCTGCCGTTGTCAGAATTAAACAACACAGACGGTGCATTCACTTAAAACAGGTAGCCTCGTGGTGCATTCACAGTATTTGTAAAATACCATTTTCCCATCTGGTGGTTGTTTTTGTCGTTCAACAGCAATTTACTGGTGAAATAAGTTATTGTTATAGTTATTACATTATTATTAAATCTTTAATTTTGACCATGACCTTAACAATAAATAAGTTCCTGACTGTTGTTTAGTACCCTTCTTTTTTCTTCTTCTTTTGTTTACAGTAAATAAATAATAAACTAATACAAATCTTAAAGTCAAGTTCATAAAGTAACTTTCTTTGCATTCATTTGATTCCCAATCAAGATACACTGGTAAGAATTGCTTTCCATTGTTAATATTTACTTAAAAACAGTTCTGAAATGCAAAATAATAGAATTTTTATCATGTGATAAAACATTAACTATAGAAATTCAGCGATTAATCGCGATTAAAAAAACATTAATTGTTTGACAGCCCTAATATTTTTCTTTCTCAGATGGACAAGAGGATATCTTTGAGCCTCAAGTCTTTCTGTGTAGCCATCTGTTCCTATCGTACCTGATAATCTAACAGGCCCCTAGACAAATCAAACATGCTTCCGTCCATTAAGTGTGTGGCATTTCACTTCCCTCAGCCATCAATCGCAGCTGCCTGATGCTGTCCAAGGTGTGCTGTGTCTTCTTAGTCCACTGTAGCCGGAGAGTGGGGGGAGGAGGGGGAATCTTGTTTGAAGTGCCTCTATTTTTGATCAAGCAGGGAGACCCATCAGTTCCCATCAGTCACTCTTTCAAAAGTCAATCATGGTTAAACCCAGGCTTGTATTTGCTGAATCAATTTGCAAAATTGACTTTAATTGGAAAAGAGTTTCTGCTTAGTTCTCAGTAATAATAGCTGATGGCTTTATTGTACTTTTTTATTCCATGCAGAGAGAGATATTACGAACTCTTATGTTTTAAATTTAACATCTGCTTATGACTGATATTTCTGTCAGTAAGAAATCAGGATTAATTAAAGTCTCTGTAAAGCACTTTGTAAAACTATTACTACAAGTGCTCCTATTGCTGCTTTTGGTTCTACTACTACTCATTGTAAGTAATTTTGTTTCAGCTATTTGTGCACCCATAAATATGGAACATGTTTATGTGTATACATATGGAATAGTTATGGGTTAATACCATAGATATAATATGTAAAAATCAAAACCCTATTACTGCAGTTAGTGAAATGCATACATTCATGATAACATGACGAACAAAACATGACTTTGATCAGAGTATTTCGATTACATATCTTGTAACTTTTATGTGTCATTTAATCCGCAGCTACTTGTTCCCCGATGGTCGCAGCTACAATCCTGACCTCACTGGTTTATGTGAGCCAACGCCTCAGGATCACATCAAAGTGACACAAGTGGGTTTGTGTGTGTGTCTGAAAACATGTTTCATCTGGATAAGCAGAGTAATGTTCATGGTTCCCACTGAGACTAAGCTCAGGCTTCCTTATGACATTTAAGTGTCATCAAATATGATGCAGTCCACTCAGTGAACTGCAGGACTGTTTACATGAAATTTGTTTTGAAATGAAGCAATCGTCTACCTTAATGACTTTTTTTGTCTCAGGTGTATTCAGAAAAAGATTTTTGTGAGGCTAAAACTTGATGATCTTTTCAGAAGTGCCACCACATTTTCCAGTTTAAAATACTCAACTGAGATTAAGAATAGGACATTCACCCCTTTTCACAACAGCATTAGATACCACTTCAGGGTCATGGTATAGTCCGCAAAATACATTTTGGGGGGGTACAACATCAAATATGTGAATAGATTTCTACTATTTTAATGCTCTTATAATGTGCATAAAATTGGGCACCAATCAACATTAATTTCCAGCGCAACTGTGAACCTTGAATGCATTCAACGAGAACCATAGATATTTACAGAAGCCACTGATGTTCCAAATCTGGTTTAAAAGGAGAGAAAATGTCCGCTTGTTTGGGTCGCAGCTAGACCAGATACTAGTTTTGTTGAGATTGCGAAGCATAGGTTACATAATCTGTGACCTTGTTTTTGTAATATTTAAAAGCTGAACAGTGAGGTGATGCTGGGGTGAGTGGTAAGTTACTAATAGAAGTAAACAACTGATGCAAGCTTCCAGCTGTCACTCAATCTATCACCAGAAATTCACAGTCTCAACAAAACTAGGATCCAGTATAGCCACGACCCGCCTGTGTTTGACGTCATAACAATAACCATGAAGAGGAACAGTGACATTAGGCTTTTCTTTGGAAAACTACAAAAAAATATGTATATTACCAGCTGGTTCCATAGCTGTATTTCTATGGAAGTTTATTATATATATATTATATATATTGTTATATTATCCACACACTGCAGCAGAGGATGTATGGAGGTTAACTCCATACATTGTTGTGGTAACACCCGAAAGAAGTATAATTTAAAGTCTTTGGTCATAACAGTGACAGTAACATTACAGGACCAGTGCGTAGGATTAAGTAGCATGCAGCAGTGAGGTTGCAAATTGCAACCAACTGAATACCTCTTCCCACTTCGTAGTAGCACCTACGGTGGCCTTCAAGTAACGTAAAAAACTACTACTGTAGAAACATGGAGGTGCAACACGGTGGGCTCCGTGGTCAGTTTAGCTGATACGTTTCTCAAAGTCCCTGGAGGGAATCCCCTCCTCTCTCCCCAATGTTTAATATGTGATTATGGCTTTGGTTCTGCATTTGGGATGGGAAGTCCTGGAAACCATCTTAAAATGTAACATTAGGGTGGCCGGGTTGGGTAGAGCAGGCGCACGTATACTTTGGAACGGCTTATGTCCGTTTGAGTCCGACCTGTGACGATTCCCTGCATGTCTTCCCCCTCTCTCTCCCCTTTCTCACCTAGCTGTCCTATCGATTAAAGGCGGAAAAGCCCAAAAAAATAATCTTTAAAAAAAAATGGTGGGAAGCCTGTACTGTATGTATACTGTATTTGTGTGTCTGTTCTCTTGTATAGTTTGCAACATGCATAATTTGATGACTAACAGGAGTTTGCTCTGCCTCAACAGGAGCAGTATGAGCTGTACTGTGAAATGGGCTCCACCTTCCAGCTTTGTAAGATCTGTGCCGAGAACGACAAAGATGTCAAGATTGAACCCTGCGGTCACCTTATGTGTACTTCCTGTCTTACAGCCTGGCAGGTATTGTAATAAACAATACTGCATACATTCAAGCAAAGGGGTACATCTGTGGCTTTGGCTGATTGTTTTTGCCATTACACATGTACAGGGGATATTGTCAATTAATCAGTTAATGGTACGTTTTCATCATCACATCATCTCTGATGATGCATTGCATCTATGTGCAATATACTGTTCAGTTTTACAGAAAAACATTAAAACGTCACGTGAGTTCTGAACATTTAAAATTAACATTGCCAATTTTTAGATTTACATATAGGAATTAATCTTCTTTGAAGATATGAAGATATTGAAGATATATATATATATATATATATATATATATATATATATATATATATATAGTGGCTATACTGGATATATACACACACACACAGTACAGGCCAAAAGTTTGGACACACCTTCTCAATCAATGTGTTTATTTTCATGAATATTTACATTGTAGATTCTCACTGAAGGCATCAAAACTATGAATGAACACATATAGAATTATGTACTTAACAAAAAAGTGTGAAATAACTGAAAACATGTCTTATATTTTAGATTCTTCAAAGTAGCCACCCTTTGCTTTTTTGATAACTCTGCAAACCCTTGGTGTTCTCTCAATGAGCTTCATGAGGTAGTCACCTGAAATGGTTTTACCTTCACAGGTGTGCCTTTTCAGGGTTAATTAGTGGAATTTTTTCCCTTATTAATAAAAAAGCAAAGGGTGGCTACTTTGAAGAATCTAAAATATAAGACATGTTTTCAGTTATTTCACACTTTTTTGTTAAGTACATAATTCCATATGTGTTCATGCATAGTTTTGATGCCTTCAGTGAGAATCTACAATGTAAATAGTCAAGAAACGCATTTGAATGAGAAGGTATGTCCAAGATTTTGGCCTGTACTATTTTAAAGACTTTTTGCCAATATATATATATATATATATATATATATATATATATATATATATATTAGGGCTGTCAAAATAACGCGTTAATTTCGATTAATTAATCTGAGAAAAAATAACGCGTTAAAAAAAATAACGCAGATTAATCCATTCCATATTAACGTTTTACAAAAAATAGAAAAAACCTACATACAAGATGGGTATACAGCATCTGTCATTGTTACATGAATTAAAGAAAGACTATAAAGGCTATATGAGAATACACACAATAACCAGTGGTAGTCCGGTGCTTCCTGTCTCATGATACCGTCATGTATGTATAAATAGAAAATAAATCAAAAAGAACAAACACACACACACAAAAAAAGAAAAAAAAGGCCCAGAGAGGAGAATCAAACCCTTAGTCAGTACCGAAAAAATACAAAAGAAAGAGATAAAACCGTACAAATACATAAAAGCCCGTTTCATACATTGGTCATTTAGGTCTCATCAAGTAAAGCCAAAAATGGTTTCCACACTTTCTCATAATAGTTTGGTGCATCCCCTCTGCTAAGGCGAATCTGTTCCATTCTAGAAACACAAACCATTTCGTTGAGCCACCTCTTAAAGCAAGGAGACGATGGAGACTTCCAGTTAAGTAAAATCAATTTCTTGGCCGCTACCATGCCTGTTTTGAGAGCCTGCTTACAGTGGGAAGGGAGGGTTGTTGTCCCTTCAGAGGAGCCAAAGATTGCCAGGTTACAGTCTGGTTGAATGCTTATTTTGTATTGCTTAGAGAACCAATTAAATATGTCACTCCAAAAGTTGTCCAGTACTGGGCAGTACCAGAATAAATGTGAAAGTGAACCTTCGGCTCCGCCACATCTATCACACATGGGAGACACTGAATCAAATATTTTATGAAGTTTAGTTTTGGAATAATGCAGTCTATGTATGACTTTAAATTGAATTAACCGAAATCTAGAGTTTATAGAACACTTCTGTATACCGGACAGGCCCTCGTTCCATAATTCCTCCGACAGTGGGACTCCCAGTTCTTTTGCCCATGCCTCCTTGAGATGACTGGTGTTTGCTGGTGTCTCAAAGGCAGTGATAAAGTGGGAAATCAAGTGTTTGGAGTTTGGTTGTAAGAGAAATGTATCATAAAAATTATAATTGTGTGGTCTATTTGGGAAATTAGAAACGTTCTCCCTAACAAAATGTCTCACCTGTAAATATCGATAAAAATGTGACTGAGGGGATATCTAGCCTGGAGCATAGGGAAAGAAGCAAAATTGTTATCTATATAAAAATCTGAAATGCAACATAGGCCCCTCTCCCTCCAGTCCAAAAAAACCCCATCCGTCAATCCTGGTTTGAACAAGTGATTGCCTGTTATTGGGGCATTTACTGAAACATTTGGTAATCCAAGGAATTTTCTTATTTGATTCAATATCTTCAAAGAGTTACTAAGAACATAATTGTGGCTAAACAACTTGTGAGACGGTTGTGCCTTTGAAAAGAGCAACGCTGGGAGTGAGGTCTGTGACACAGACATGGATTCAATCTTTAACCAGAGCGGAGAGGAACCGTCATCGTAAGGAGGACCCCACTGCCAGAAAATGAGAGCCCTTGCATTTGCAGCCCAGTAATAATGCCTAAAAACAGGGAGGCCGAGACCCCCACTCTTTAAATCTTTCTGCAAATGGGCTTTAGAAATACGAGGGGGTTTATCTGCCCAGACAAATGACAGGACGGCTAAATCTAGTTGTTTAAAAAAAGATACTGGCAAATAAATAGGGAGGTTTTGAAAAAGATACAAGAATCTCGGAAGTGCAACCATTTTAACAGCATTGATGCGGCCGATCATTGACAGAGGGAGCAACTTCCAGTTCCTAATATTAGCTTTTAGTTTATCCATCATATCCAAAAAATTCAATTTCAGTAAAAGTTTGGGGTTTCTGGAGATCTTGAGGCCAAGATATGTAATGTGGGTAGTAACTAATTTAAATGGCAAAGATTTCAAGAAAGTAGGACACATGTTTGTCAATGGCATGAACTCACATTTGTCCCAGTTAATCGTATACCCAGACAATTTACTAAATGATTTTATATAATTCAAAAGGTTGGGAACTGAGACCACTGGGTCTGATAAACAGATCAATAAATCATCAGCATACAGATTAACAAGGCTTTCAACATTACCAAACTTTACCCCATGAATGCCTGGGTGACTCCTTATGCCTATTGCAAGTGGTTCCAAGGTAATATCAAAAAGAAGAGGAGAAAGAGGGTCGCCCTGCCTTACACCCCTCTTCAACTCTAAAGATTGTGATCTATCTGAATTTGTGAGAATAGAGGATACTGGTTTAAGATAAATTATATTTACCCATTCAATGAAATTTTCGCCAAATCCAAATTGTTTTAGTGTCTTTAGTATGTAAGGCCATTCAATCTGATCGAATGCCTTCTGGGCGTCGAGGGATAAAACAGCAGCCTGTGTAATCTTCCCCTGCACTGAATATATTGTATTTAAAAGCAAACGAACATTACTAAAAGAAAACCGACCCGGGATAAATCCAGTCTGATTAGGGTGTACAATTGTGGAAATATGCCTACCTAATTTTGTCGCCAAAACTTTAGTTAGTATTTTTAAGTCACAGTTTAAGAGAGCAACAGGTCTGTAACTTGCCGGATCAACCTCTTCCCTTCCCCCTTTCAAAAGCAAGCAAATATTTGCTTCATATAATGAACTGGGAAGCGTCTTATTTCTCATAGAATCGTTCACCATTCTCAGCATGAGTGGAACTATTTTGTCATGAAATGATTTATAAAATTCACAGCCAAAGCCATCAGGACCGGATGTTTTTCCCGAGGGGAAGGCTTGAATAGCATTCAAAAGGTCAGTTTTAGAAATTGGGGCCTCCATGTTATCTCTTGCTGCACTATCTAATTGGGGAACGTTTAAATTGGCAAAAAAGTTACAGAAATCTGATTCAGTGGCCTTTACTTTACTAGAATACAGTTCCTTATAGAAGTCCCTGAAGCAAACATTTATCTCTCTCGGATTGGTTAGGAGTCTGCCTGATTTGGATTTTATCCTGTGAATGGCCTGTTTAGCCCTTTCGCCCCTAAGTTGGCTAGCTAACAGTTTCTCCGGTTTATCTCCAAGTTCAAAATGTTTCTGTTTAATTTTCAATAGAAGACTACCAACACGCTTATTAAGAATGGTATTGTATTCATATTTTAATTTCAAGATCTTGTTGTAATCAGCGGCTAAGAGGGAAGATCTATAGGTCTCTTCCAGTACTGAAAGCATTTTTTCAATATCCTTGAGGCGGCTGTTAAGTTTTCTTTTCTTGGCTGATTGAAATGAAATAACGTGGCCCCTCATAACTACCTTGAAGGTATCCCACAAAATAGAATCAGAGACCTCTCCGTTATCATTTGTAACAAGAAACTCGTCTATACGTGCATTCATGTGCTCAATAAAAGACTGGTCTTCAAGAAGAAGAGGGTTGAGGCGCCAGCTATATTTTGGACTTGAAATTAAGAGAGACTGGACTGTGATCTGATATTAAAATATGATAAGTAGAAGTAGTAACACTAGGCAGTAATTCAGAAGCTATCAGAAAGTAATCGATTCTAGTGTAAGACTTATGGACATGAGAATAAAAAGAAAATTCCTTATCTGTAGGATGCTGCAGTCGCCATATTTCAACCATATTCCTTGATTTAAGTAAATCATTCAGAATTCCCACTGTTATTGCAGGAGGCGGTTTTGTAGAAAATCTATATAGGACCGGGTCAAGATAACAATTGAAGTCGCCACCAATAATAACATTAGAGGCAGAAGCCGGTATTAAATCAAATGCTTTACGGAAGAAGTCAGGATTGTCAATATTCGGACCGTAGATGTTAAGCATCGTTATCGGAAGGGAGTTAATATGCCCAGATATCATCAAATACCTGCCACATGGGTCTGCTGTCATACAATCAAGGTGAAATGGTACATTTTTTCGGAAAAGAATAGCAACCCCCCTAGACTTGCGGGTAAAAGGTGCTTGATAGACTTGGGAGATCCAATTCGCTCTCAACCTGCGCTGCTCATTTACACTAATGTGCGTTTCCTGAAGAAAAATTACGTCTGGCTTTAGTGACTTGAGATGCGAGAAGACTCGACCCCTTTTAACCACATGACCCACCCCTTTACATTCCATGTGACCAATGTAAACTTATCATTTATACTGCTATGGGTTATTCTATTGGATACTGACATCATCTCTGGAATAAAAGCAATCTGGTATCCTCTCAAAAGTGCACAAAACACAATAAAACAAGACACATAAATAATCTACCTTGTAATCTGAGGTAACACACTCAAACAAACCCATGAACCTGAACATGTCCCCTAACCGCCCACAAGCACTTCCCCAAACGAAGCACAGACATCCCTTCATGCCCGGGACCGCTACACGCACGGCTGAAACCCGCTTTCAAACCTGTAACTCGCTATTAAAGCTGTGATAGCTAACTTAGCCCGGCTCCCTTGCCTAGCATACCTGACCGAAGTCAGAGAAATCAAAATGACAGTCTCTCAAAATGTTGAACACAGTTATCTAAATGAGAAAAGCAGCATCAAAATGATGCTATTAGCCCTCTGTGTAAGTATACACTAACAACAGCCTTAAGATCAGTTCTTTAAGTCATTGTTCACAAAAGTCATTGCCTCACTCGGTGTGCTGAAAACCTTAAACCGATCCTTGTGTTTTATCCGGAGCCTCGCAGGGAAGAGTAGGCTGTGCTCCACCCTCAGCTCCCGCAGCATCCTCAGGACCTCGGTGTATTCACGCCGTTGCCGCATCACCTCTGGCGTGTAGTCCGGGAAAATAAGCACCTTGTTGCCTTTGTACTCCAGTTGTCGTTCCCTCCGGAGGCGAAGGATGCGCTCCTTCTCCCGATAAAAGTGGACCCTGGCAATGATGGCGCGAGGTTTAGCTCCGACTGCGGGCGGCGGCCGCAGGGTCCGGTGCGCCCGATCAATAACCACCGGTGACTGAAACCCGTCTTCGCCAAAAAGCTTTGGAATCAATGCCTCGACAAATTCTGTTGGTTTGCCCCCTTCCTCCTGCTCAGGTATGCCGATAATCTTAATATTATTGCGACGCGACCGGCCTTCGAGGTCGTCCACTTTTAGTTTGAGTGCGTCGTTCTCGTTTTTCAGGCTAGCGACCGTCTTCTCCAAGCAGGTCATGCGGTTCTCATGGTCCAGCACTTGCTCTTCCACCGACTCTACCTTCTCCAATAGTTCCCTTTGCGAGCTTTGTAACTCCTTAAGTGTCTGCTCTAATTTATCAAACCTGCCGTTGATGTGGTCAAGGATCTTGTCGGAAACTTTCTCCCAGATTAAAGGCAGATGCTCCATGTCGCTGTCGCTGTCGTCATGACCTGGCGAGCTACCGCTGGCACTGTTAGCATTAGCGCCAGCAGAAGCTGAGGATGGTCGAGATGACTCGACGTTTTTGACCGGCTTCTTCGGCATATCGTTGCATACACTTAACTGGTTAAGCCCCTCGTATGTAAAGTTATTCCTGAGGCTGATAAAATTAAGTACGAGACTGTCAAAATAACGATTTTAAATATTGGCAAGGAGGAGCCCCTGAAAGCACGTCTACTCCATGCGCTGCTCACTAGCGCCTCCCGGGTGCGTCTAGATTTCTTGTGCAGCTGCCGTCGGAAAAACAACACAGACTGGTAAACTACAGCCTCGTGGTGCATTTGAAGTTATTGTAAATGTCCTTTTCCCATCTGGTGGTCGTTTTTGTCGTTCAACAGCAAAAAATCAAATCGTTTACTGTTGTTTAGTATCCTTCTTTTTTCTTTTCTTTTTTTACTTTCAGGCACCGTTAATTATGTATGCGATTCATTTCGATTAATTAATCACAGAGTATGTAATTAATTCGATAATTTTTTTAATCGATTGACAGCCCTAATATATATATATATATATATATATATATATATATATATATATATATATATATATATATATATATATATTAGGGCTGTCAATCGATACAAAAAATTATTGAATATATATATATATAGCAGTGAAATATCCAGAAAATATGCAGTTGCTGTTGAGAAAAGACTACTGAATAATAGAAGCAGCCTGCAGCTTAAGCTATGAAAAAAATAACTCCCTCCGTCCCTCACTTCCTCGCGGTGTCCTTGCATCTGTCCTAATCAAATTTCCACTTATCAGTCAGTAGCGGAAGTGAAAAGTGAGCGTGTTTGTACACAGTATATTCCAGTGTTTCTGCGTTTTTCTGCTTCCTGCTGTGTGCTATTTTTTCTAATGTGTGTATCCCAGAGCACATTGTCCTGCACTGCTGTGTCTATAGTGTTTGTGCACTCATTTGTGCATCAGATGCTGTTCTAGCAAAGTGTGTTTGTAATTACTTTGCCCTAATGAGTCCAGACACTCCCTTCTCCCCCCTCTCTCCTTTGCGTGGTACATCTAAGTAACAGTCACCGAGATGGCTCTCCAGACCATGGCTCTCCATGTGTCTGCACTGACTCTGATGTTATTGATCTCTGGCAGGGACACACAAACACACACCTTCTCTCTGCAGTCCTGGACACAAGCCCAAAAATCTGTCTTTCAATCACAATTCTGTATCAAGGTTATTTTGAGATGGCTGAAAGTACATTTGTTCTAATTCTCGTGGACAGCAGAATTAGGCCTAATTTTGAATCTTGTTGTAGGTGTTAAATACAGTACAGGCCAAAAGTTTGGACACACCTTCTCATTCAATGCGTTTCCTTTTTATTTTCATGACTATTTACATTGTAGATTCTCACTGAAGGCATCAAAACTATGAATGAACACATATGGAATTATGTACTTAACAAAAAAGTGTGAAATAACTGAAAACATGTCTTATATATTAGATCTTTCCAAGTAGCCACTCTTTGCTTTTTTATTAATAGGGGAAAAAATTCAACTCATTAACCCTGACAAAGCACACCTGTGAAGGTAAAACCATTTCAGGTGACTACCTCATGAAGCTCATTGAGAGAACACCAAGGGTTTGCAGAGTTATCAAAAAAAGCAAAGGGTGGCTACTTTGAAGAATCTAAAATATAAGACATGTTTTCAGTTATTTCACACTTTTTTGTTAAGTACATAATTCCATATGTGTTCATTCTTAGTTTTGATGCTTTCAGTGAGAATCTACAATGTAAATAGTCATGAAAATAAAGAAACACATTGAATGACAAGGTGTGTCCAAACTTTTGGCCTGTACTGTATGTATAGAATCGTTACATTTTATGCAGGTAAAATTGCTGGAGTCATTCTGTTTTGGAATAGTTTCAAAAAGAGAACAACAGACCGTACAAGCAGACCATATCTCTACACTGCTTTTCAAACATCTACTTTCAATGTTTGGCAGTGGAGCTTTTGTGAGGGAGGACATTAAAGATGTTTCAGAGGACAATGAGTCAAGGTTTTACACATGAATTTGAGTGTGCTTTGTTTTTTAGTCAGTCAGCGCTATAATAGTTTCCATTTATCATGAGCCTTTGGTTTGGATTGTGTTAGACGGAGGAGTTGATTTTTAAATTCAGCAATGAAACACATGTTATACCAATAAAACATATTCAAATTCATTGATTTTAATGTTTACGCTTACCAAAGTGATGTTAAAGATGAAAGTGTCTTTTGAAAGTCTCTTCAATAGCTTCTGTGGTAATGCAGTCAGTCTGTGCTTACTGACACAGGCAGGAAGTCAACCTCAGTGGTATTTTAAAGACTTTTTGCCAATCTTCCAAAAAACAAACAAACATAAACTCAAATTATGCCGAAACATTTTGGAGATATCTTCCCCCAGATTTATTGTTTTTGTTCACAATTATCTCAACAAAGAAATAAAGCGTTTATTAAATGGGGATCTATGGTCCACAGTCCACATGTAAGTTTAAGGGTCCTTGACATGAGATGTCTTTGAAAAGCCTGACTTAAGTGTTTGAGCAGCTTTTGGAGCACACACACATGAGTGTTTGGTTTGCTACTCTTCTTAAGAGGTTCATTGTCATGCCTACAAAGCTGGGAAGCTTTTTTGGGTGTTTTTACTCTGAACATAGCTGTAGGTTTAGTAAATGAGCACAGTCTTTCCAGAGCTCAGTCCTGTGCTCTGTTAACCGTGGGACTTGGCAGCACCCACATTACCAGTGTTTGTTTGTCATACTTCCTGTTATGACAACTCAACGTAACCCTGCGTCCTCCGCAACCTCAGTCAGTGATTAAGTGACGTATGTAAGTGCGTGCGTGTGCTTCAGTTATGAAGTATTTTCCTCCACATTAATGAAATTGTGAGTCAGGGAGAGGGGGAACCCTCCTACCCAGCACAGGTCATTGAGTGGTGGTTCCCTACATCTTTCCTCTCACTCTGTATATTAGTCAGCTGGGGTGGATGAGACATACACTCCTCACTCACAGCTGGCTGATGATCTATGTAAATTCCACATCCTCCACATGAGAGGGTTCCCTTGTTCTAGCTATTACTTTTATCCTAAATCAATGCAGCGAGAACTCACTGAGTGATTTACAGGGGCTTTTCTGTGTCTTCTATTTACTAGACTGTAGATGATAAGGTTTGTGTAGCTAATGATTGTATCAAGATCATTGGCAAGTAGTAACTAGTTCTTTTCACAAAGTGTAAAATCAACATTGTCTAGAGTATTGTCTAGAGTGATGAGTATGTTTCACTCTGAACTTAATTATTTTTTTATTTGGTGAATTATATGGGCTAAAACTGCTTAATCCGTCCTAAAATTTGGATGATGTTGAAAGCTGTCAAATCAATATCTTTATTTAAAAAATGGATAAAAAGAAGCTAACACATTTAAAATATCCACTTTATAAAGTAATATGTATGTTGTGTTTACAGCTCCAAGTGACCAACAACAATCAGCTAATGTGATTGAGATGTGTTAGAGATAGATGTCAAAGTTACATATGACAGTACTTAACTGAATGTAGTTTAACTTGTTATGACCTGCTTTAAATTGTCACATTGTCATTTAAGTGCAGTCCATTTAAATGCTGTTAAACGGTTAAAAATCTAAATCTAAAAATCTGCACTCCTCAAACAGTTTTGCCCAGTTTTAACCTAGACGTCTACACATGTGAAACTCACTAAATCAATGTGGGAAGAGTGAGTATATTCACACCCGTTTTTGGGACATTTTCTGTCTATTTCAGAGTAGAAGTGAAGCTAAAGAGGATTTTCCCCTTCACTATGACAGAAGTTCAGGAGCAGCTTGTTTTAATTTGTCACTTCAGCTGTGTCTGTTGCAGTATGGTTTCTTCAATGTCTATGACCATCACACCATCTTCTCCCCCGTCTAAGTTCCCTTCCTTTTAACCTCCCACTCCTTCCCTTCTCCTCCCACTCTGATTAGGATTACATTTCAAACATGCCTTTGGTGTGTCTCCCACCAAGTCGCTAACCATATGGCCACCACAAATGCAGCTTTGTTCTCAGTAAATATTGCCTGCCTTTGATTGTAGCCCCTGACTGTCAATGGAGACAGATGCACTGAAAACCAAAACCTCTTTTATCCTCTTATTTATGACCCCTGTTTGACAGGGGCAGCCATGTGGAATATGGCCAAATAATGTTGTAAAGTTTCAAAACAGTTTTCCCTCGAGAGGATCTACACAAACATGTCCAGTCAACTTTGCCAGAGTCCCTTCATGAATCAGGGAAATAAGAGTAAAATATAGGGCAGGAGTGCAGAGCATAAACTTAACCATGTGTGTCCCAGCTGTGTACAGGAACAGTTTTCCTGCTTGACGACCCAAGTCATTCCTCATGTTCCCAAAATACAACAGCAACAAAGCCATGCTCATCCGATCATTAGATTTAAAAACTTCTATGGGGTTACACATCTAACCATCGCACCTGTGTCTGTGTATATCTGTGTGTTTTGCAAGAAATATCCTGTTTTGTGCAAAACTCTTTCCCTTATCTGTTCCAGGAATCAGATGGTCAGGGTTGTCCGTTCTGTCGTTGTGAGATCAAAGGCACAGAGCCCATAATTGTCGATCCCTTTGACCCACGAAATGAGGGCACCAAGTGCTTCTTCCTGGACCAGCACAGCTGCCCCATGCTGGAGCTGGATGATGAGGAAGACCGAGAAGACTGCCTGGCCATGAATGGACTGGCCAACATCAGGAAGGTGAAGACTTTTCGTATTAGCTGGTAGTTGATCTATTGATACGTAAGTGAAAGGGATAAAGGAATTAGATTTGCCTTTTCTTTAAGTTGTTTGTAATACAGGGGAAAGAATGCTGTAACTGGGCAGCCGCGAACCGGGCAGCAATGTAACCCTACAGGACAAATGTTCAGCTTCAGTTTGTGTCCACTAAAAGTTCTGGTTTTGCCGCTGATAGGCTCAGATTGATATTCTAAGTGTCTGACAACATTATGGAAAGGATCCCTAAGAGATAGACCTTTTTGTTAAAGAGTAAGATCCTGAAATCACTATTGCCAAACTGACCAGATTAAGGGTTTATTTCAACCAAACCAGAGTGGTGATTGTTGGACAGTGGAAAGACGAACCAAGACGGCTTTTGATTGTTTTATTTGTTTCTGTTGACTTGAATAAAGTGTGTTTTACGATGATGTTTGATGTTTGTATTAAATGGTGTCTGGTGGGTTTGTTGATGGTGATTTCGGGGCTGTTTACTGTAAAACATAAAAGATTTTAGTCTTTAACAAAAAGGTCATCAGGTACTATCCACAACTTTTGCTGATGTAAAACCCAAAAAGTCGAGATGGAAGAGCAGAGCTGTACCATGCTGTGGAAACACGGCCCGGCTACCAAAAAAAAGAACAGAGAAGCTTGGATTAGAACCCACAAAGAGGGAGTGTGACTTCTTTTCTTGCTCAGGGCGCCATTACTCCAATATATCTTTACAAAGCAAATAGTTGATTGCTAATATATTAATGTTCAAAATGTCATATATAGAACCTTTGGGACACATCTGAAGCTCTGTTAAACATTATGTACATTGTGTAGAATTGGTATTTTTTTACAATTTGGCGCCCCTACAGTTTCAGAGTGCTCTTCACTATCACGGTCGTAAATATGGACAGCTGTACACCCCCCCTCTTACCAGGGAGGACAGCAACAGCAGAGGGCAACCCAGCAATAGCACTGATAGTGCTGTAGAGCATCTCAAATTGTAGCCGCTTGCCAAATTTAGTGAGAACCATAGACTGTATAATATTAATGGACAGAGCATGTGTGACGTCACCCATTGGTTTGTGGAGATCTGCTATAAGTCGTCGAGTTTGCCATCCTGGTTGCAGATGTGACGATTTTAGATGAGAGGGAGGAGTGAGGGAGGAGCCACGTTATGTTACACACTTTCACTGGCAATCACATCATAGCCACGCCCTAAAACACCCCCTGCTTTATTGCCGATTTTAAAATCAACGAGACCATAATTCAAAAAATTAACATCATTCTGTGTTGCAGAAGACTTAAAACTAGCTTTACTAGGTAAATACTTTACTGAGGTAATAATTCAAGTGAGAAGTGGGTCACTTTCTCATAGACTTCTACAGAAACCCACCTCCTTTTGCAACCGCACGTGTCGCCCTCTGCTGGAATTCAGATAGAATTCAGCTTTAAGGCACTTCGCATTTGCAGCACTTCGCCGAACCGGATGCGTTGTCCATTAATATTATGCAGTCTATGGTGAGAACAGGAGATCGGGGCGCAGAGTGGGAATGACAGACACTCCATTCTCCCAACAAGTAGTAGTACCATAGCATCAAAATTATTTTTAAGCTGTTATTTAAAGGTAAAATAGTTGCATAATGTTGCTTTAAATTTAAGAGCATTTTAAAGTTGTTAGAAATTTAATAAATTATTTTTATTTTTTAATTTTAGAAGTAAAAGTGTAGGACTTTTACTTTTTACTTAGGTCCAGAATTTTGCTTTCAGCAATTTGATAAATAAAAACATATTATTTACTCTCTCAAAATGCCTAAACAGCACAACAGCTGGTCATAAATGACTAAACACCCCTTATATTATTTACTTTCCTCTCAGCACTGTGCAGAGCGTCAGAACTCGCCCATGGTGTCTCCCAGCTCTTCACCGGTCAGCCAACACAGAAGGGTCCACGGAGGAGACCCCAGCCACTGTGTCCAGCACCTCGGCCTTCCCCCCGTCCCACCACGACTCGACCTCATCCAGAAAGGCGCCATTCGCTCCCCATCTGCCAGTCCCACCGGCTCCCCGAAGGTCAGTCACAACATTCCCCAGATTTTAAACATTTTTTTTTATATAAAAGGAATGTTTAGAAAGTGCTTTACAGCACAAGTATAGGTTAGTCTAGGTTGGACTATAAATCCCTTTGATCAAAAATGTTGGCCTGAAATCATTTATTACCCAGAACTCATGTTATTTGACAATTGTTTAGTTATTCTTACTGGCTGGTAGAGGTTGAAATGGTTGCTGAAAAATGTTTTCACACCAGGTTCAAGGCCAAAGTTAAGGATAATGTTTCATATTTCACTTATACATTTTTATTTGGCAGCTCTAACATGCTGTGAAGTGCATTAACACTCCATGTAGCTTCCACAAAGTGCTCATCAGTCTTCCTGAATTCCAACAATGATTTAGAAATGAGTCTAGAATTATTTAGATCGAGTCTTCTGTCATTTCAGTGAACATACCATATCTCTCTACCTCTCTAGTCTTCGCCAGGTATGTCCAGGAAGCAGGACAAGCCTCTCCCAGCCCCACCTCCTCCTCAGCGGGACCCACCTCCACCGCCTCCCCCTGAGCGTCCTCCTCCTATTCCTCCAGAGTCGCGCCACTCTTGGCTCAGCAGTTCCTCTCCCTTGTCATCTTCCCTCTTATCTTCTACCGGCACGTTGTCAGACTCCCAGATGCCCCCTGAGACAAGGTGTCCCACAGACAGCCACTTTGCAGATGCCCACAGGACTGGATCTGAGCACCCACTCCAGTTGGAACCCACCGGCCCCTCTCACCTGAACGGAAGACCACTCAGTTGTCCGTCTGCTGGATTTGGGAGATCACATCACAGAATGGAGGGGGCAGGAACCTCAGAGAGCTCCAAGGTAGGGCATAGATATCAGTTTAAAAATGTAGGTTGGTCTGGGTAGCTCACCTGGTAGAGTGCGTGCCCATATACAGAGGCTCAGTTCTGCGGCCCTTTGCTGCATGTTATTTCCTTCTCTCTCCCCTTTCATATCTAAGCTGTTTTGTCATAATAAAGGCCTAAAAATGCAACATACACAAAAAAAATTAGGTTGATAACTTAGAGTAAATATGGAAAAGCCTACTTCTTTGTTTTTTGTTTCCTCAATAAAAAAATGAAATATATTACCATGAAATCTTGTAGAGACATTTATGGTTCTTAAAAATCCTGACTTGGGGCATTCTTTGCCTCTTCCTCTAGCTCCACTTGTGTTTTTTAAATTTCATTGCAAATACAATTTTAAACACCCACTGTCCCAACCCACAACATTTCTCTCTCAACCTCTGCCACTGTCAAATTATATGACAGTATGCCACTTGTGGTTTTAAATTAAATGTCTCGACAGCAGTTGGATGGATTGTTATGAAATTATGTCATTGTAATGACGTACATGTTCCCCTCAGGATAAATAGGAATCACTTTGGTGATGCTCTGACTTTTCGTCATCAGGTCAAAATGTTAATTTGTCCATTACTTTGTCCAAATACCTGCAAAACTAATGCCATTCCCACCCCAGCTGTATTATCTGCAAACACAATAAACTAAGTTCAGCCAGGACCACTTAGTCAATAAATAGATTAATTCATCTGCAATTTCTATTTGGCGGTATGGCTCTGTTCTGTGGCCTGCCCGAACTTCCACGTGCATCTGGAAAGCATGAGGCAGTGAGCGTATACCTCCCTGGGAGAGCACACCTTCCCGCCCTTCCATGTGCATACCTGGAAAGCTTTAAGCGGGGAGAGCAGCAGTGCAGGATCATTGATAAAGTCAGACAACATAAATATAAATTTAAAAGGAGGAGCTGGGGTGGAGGTGGGTTGCAAGCGCTAGCAGAGATGCAGCAAGTTAGCTGGGAAAAGCAGTTTAAATAGAGCACTCTTTTTGGAAATCCAATCATATGCTTAGGAGGGAATCGGCTGAGCCATCAGCTAGTGTGCTGGCTTGATCTGCCAGAACTTACACTATGCTTCATATATTGAACATGGTAATCATCAGAATCAGCTTTATTGTCCAGGTTTGCGTAAAACAAACAAGGAATATGACTCTGGTTAATCTTTCCTCTCAAAGTACAACACTCACTTAACATATAAAGAATAAAAACAGAAAGGACAGTAAGAAATATAAAAAACTGCATGCCAGGAGGGCCAAAGGCCAAATTTTCTCCTAATACGACTGGTTGCAATGCTGACAAACAATTTAGCATTTAAAAGGCTATTCTTTTTAAACAGAGTCCCATGCAGTGCTCGATCCACATAAAATGCTACATCACTTCCAGCAAACTTCACTGAAAACAATGCGGGCAATGGTGTATGGAACTGCAAAACAGATTCATTTATTATTTACTCTACCAATGAGAATTACAGCCTACAGAGCTGCTAGAGTAGCTGTACGAACGTACTATGTGTACCATAATATATACTACCTACTAACTGCATGTCAATCCCTGCTCAATTATTATTATATTAATAATAATAATAATACATTTTAAGCATTTGGCCAGTCGGCAACGGCCGGTCTGGTCCTGAGATGGACTGACTGACCCATCCAGAGGTTACTCAAATTGGGACGTTCAGTCAAAATCAAGAACGTCACCTTCAAACGGGGTCTCCGTTTGCAAGGTTCAGGCTTTACTGGACCCTCCCGGTGATCATGCCGCTCTGGGGGACCGCGGCTGCGCAGCGAGAAGCCGCTGCTGACGGGCACAGATTTTCGCCAGAGCTCCGACTGCTGACTGTCCGCGCGGCCGTCTGACGGCATCAGTATTACATTGAGACAGTTTCATTAATAGTTAAAAACGGCTCATCGCGTTAAATAGTAGGCTAGTCTAATTCGGTGTTTTGGTACAGTGGGTTTTAACGCCTCATGTGACGTGTAGGCCTATAGGAGTAGCCTACACATGAAAACCCTGAACAAGCAGCGTCGTTCTGCTTTGTCTTTCTGCTGTGCCCCGTTCACATAGTGTTTAGTTTTTACTACATCTGCGGTTCACATGTATGCATGAACTGTGGTGGGCCATTACACTGTAGGCTATATTCAACATCACTGATATTTTTTGATCAATAGAATGTAGAAAACATTACACTTCACAACGTTTTGTATCCATAACATGATTGTGTTATTGTACAATTTAGAAGTAAAAGCAGTAGCCTCTGTAAGTCAATCCTACATTTTTCAACTTGGGAGCAAAACGTGCTCCTTGGGGGGGAAAAAGTTACCATGAAGCCCTGTTCATGCTAATTAAACAACTGGACTTTGGGGTCAAGTGTTGTCGTGTCCCAGATGTGAAAGCCCCCTTACTGGACTACTTAATATATTTATATTCCATTATATTTTGTATTTTGAATTGTTACCTTCCACCAGAATTTTGCGATTTCCTTGCCATAAACATAGACGTTTTTAACATAAATTGGTGCCTAAAAATGTTTCAGAATGCAGGAATTAAAGTCTTTTACCCTGAAAATTTCCTGGTGGAGGACCCCCTGACCCTCCCTGTTTTATGTGTTTCTCCAAAGGCCAATTCTGAAGGAGAAACCCTGAAGTATAATCACAGACAGCCATAAAAACATATTTAAATTGCAGAGTTAGGGGGTTAAAAAAGATGACAGAACTAGACAGACAATGTGTGCAGTGTCAACAGAGAGAAACATGGACAAATCGGACAGACAGACAGTGACGACAAAAAAAAAAACGTACTGTAGAGAATGAGTAACAGCATACAAAATGGCATAAATAGGCAGTATGTGTACATTTGTTATAAATGTGTGCTCTTTAAAAAGTAGAAAGCATTGTTTGTCAGTTACTTACATTAAGTGTTTAAAAATCAGTTACATTAGGTACTGCTTATATTATTTCACCATCTGTACACAAATGTAATTAATGAATGCACGTGTCCGTGGGTGGGGATGCATGGACGTGGTGATGTGGGGTGGTGTGGCTACAGTGCCAGGGCTGAATTTTTGTCCCAGTCCTACCTACAGCACCTTTTAATGAACGTCCGTTACATTCAAGCCATTGCCAGATGAGTTGCTACAAAGCTAACTAAGACTATCAGCTTCACATAACTCTTTCTGTATTTCTCAGTATTGCTATGTTCAGAAGATTGTGTCCATGTCCTCCTTGGCTACTAGCAACTGTGCGGAGGAGGGGTGGGAGCAGTGCGCGATCACGGAAGGCTTGTATCATGTAGACGCGCTGACAGTTTTGTTATTACTTAGAATTCCTCATGGGGGAGACAGAAACTATGCACTATAGCTTTAACAAAATTGAATATACTCAAAGAAGTCAGTATGCATGCTAAAAATCCAAATTGTAGATGATGGTAAAACAGCTTTGTGAACACACCAGAAAACTAAAACATTTCATCCTTGCAAAAACATTTATTTATCTAGTTTAGAAGTTTAATTGGCAGTGTCACTTCAAAGTCACTGTTTGATTGACATGCAGCTGTGCATTAATAGTATAATTTCATTGTATCATCATTAGTATAAAAAGGAATATCTTACATAGAGTTAGTATAAAGTATAGATCTGGGACATGCCATCATTCTTGTTCCAGTTAGGGGCCACTGCTATTATTTTCTCAGGACTTGAAAACAGCAAACACATGAGACAAGGTTTTTAAGAAGCAGAAAAAGAAAAGAGAGAAAAGTCCAAGAGAAGAAAGAGAAAAGTCCAGTTCAAAATGCCGCATAATCACAAAAAAAAATTTCTGGAAGGACTGATATGTCTTGTTTCTTCAAACTTCAGTCATCCAATCCAAACACCAAACGAGTTAATGGCAAAATAAGCTGTTTGGCATTGGCAGAGAAGATTTGGCAAATTTTTCATGGGTGCAACCCACATACTCAGTGCTGCTGCTCATCGCACAAATGCATGTTCCTTACAAATGGGGCACCATTTGAAAGGGAACTAAACAGGCTTTTCAAGGGTATAAGATTTATTGCCAAAAAGCATTTTTCACCCTTGCATTGTTGAAATAATCTACCAAACACAAGTTTCCTTACTTTTTGTGCTAAGTTTATTTATGTCCGAGCCCGACACATCTAATTTTTTTCTCATACTAATGAATGTTTGTTTGTGTGGAAAGCCCGCTTTTGTTAAGCAACTGTAGGAAGGCATTCGGAAATGTCAACAGATGAGCGCATCACTGCACACAAGGCAACAAGCGCATGTTAATAAGCCGTTTAATTTAAAATGTTCAATGCCTGATGTGACCGAGCCCGACCTGAACACCATCATCTGTCGGGTACCGGCGGGCTCGGTTCGGGTATCCATCCTCTAACTCTCACACACACACACACACACACACACACACACACACACACACACACACACACACACACACCCTCCTGTACAAATGTGTCTTTCCAGATCTGAAGAGCAACTCTGCCACACAGGGAGCTGACCTTTTGTCTCACATACCCAGACATTACTTCACAGCACAGCGGAGTAGCTAACGTTAGATGCTGGCTATATTGACAGTCACAAAAGCCTGTGCTCATGCAGAGCTCTGTATCCAACTTACAGGCATTCTTCCTAATCTTAGAATTACAGTAGGAACTGCTAAAAATACCACTACCTTGCCGTCCTCTCCACCCGACTGAACACACTTTATTGGCTTAGAATTACGGCAACAATCGCTAAACACACTGCAAATTCATGGTCCTCTCTTCCTGATTTACAGCCCCCCTCTCTTGGCTTAAAATAACTCACTGTTGTCGGCTACGGCCGCTTGCCTGGTCCTCTGGTAACATTAGCAGTTAGCAGGCTTAGTGGTGTTAGCCAGGACCAGTCGGGATCTAATATTACTAATATTACAGCTGTAGCTGTAGCTGTAGCTGAGTTTACGTTTTTTCAGGTATATCTGGCAACCCGGTCTGGCTGACAAACTGGGCCATTGATACATACAGGCCAAAACACAAAAAGAAATTCCGTCATGGAACGGAAATTTCAAAAGGAAACTAGAACTTCAAGCAGTTATGACGGGCTCCAAGCCTCTCGGCGCCAGTTGCCCCCAACGACCCGGGGAGCGTGCGAAAGCGAAACCCAAAGCGGGACCCAAAGCGGGACCCAAAGCGGAACCCAAAACGGAACCCAAAGCTTAACGGTGGGGAGGCAAACGTCAGGAAATGTCGAGAGGTGTAAGCCATAAGGTCTGCGGTATGTTGCCATTGCAAATATTGATTGAATAAAAGGGCCAAAACGGGCCAACGTTGACTATAGCACCCCAGGCTGATCTTCGCCAAATTTGGTACAGAGCCTCAGAGCGGCATCCCGAATGAGCATCAAAAGTTTTGTGTGGATAGCAATTACTACGGCAGAGAAATTGCAATCGGAAATGTCCCATTTGCATGCATTGAGTTATCGGCCAAAACACATAATCGTTGATTATAGCTCTCTAACGGCCGATCTTCACCAAATTTGGTACAGAGCAGAACTGTGAACTAGCTAGATAGCACAATTTTAAAGGAAGGAGAGAAACCTCGGATACTGGAGACAAACCTCAGGTATGGCTGCCTATTTTGCCAAGGTGTACAGATGGTACAGACGGTGGACAATAAACAATCTATGCACAGTTCAAAGTTCCACTAAACATTTTGAATTAGTAAAAATTACTTAAGTCAATGTAACAATAAGCAATTGTTAGTTTGCCACACGTTTCCTCAAAGTCACAAATAATGGGAAAATGATTTAAGAATTTGACAAAAAGTAAGTTAAATTGTACTTACAACCGAAAAGCATAGCCATTCATTTGAGAGAACAACCAGGACAGCACAGCAATCAGTAAAGTCACTGTGCAAAAATACAACAGAAACAAAACTACTGGGCTTACTTGTTTCTTGGATGTCTTTCTTGTCTACGTACACCAATGACCTACGTGGGCATTCCTGACATGTGCGACAGGAACGCCCCACTGCGGCTGCAATGAGACCTGCCTCTGGGTTAGATGAGGCACAAACACACTTAAGAAAAAGACTAGGAACAAGGAAGGGCCTGAAGTGTAACTACCACGGTAGCTGAACGATCTGGCGAACTTGATGGAAAGCAGGTGTGGATCATCAACAGCAATCAGGAGCCAGTAGAGAGCAGAGGAGCTCCACGCCCACAACACACAGACAGGAACACACAGGGGCGGGGAAACACAGAGAAACATAACGAAAACCCTAGGGTCTTATGATGATGTGCTTATGTAGTAGCACAATTGTCAGGACTGAGCATTTTAAAGTTAGAATATACCTGTCTTATGGCCAGTATATGTGTATAATGCCTCACAACTCAAGCAGATAACAGTCTGTAATGGTGCCATCTGACAGGACAACCTGCCCAAATCTCTCCCAACCCTTACTTTTTTCGTTCTTTTTGTGTGCAACATTAGCATTACTAGTATATATACTATAGCGTATTTAACAGATAATAACAGATCATCAGAACATCAGAATTAAAGAGGAACACAAGATATCTGAAGCATAATATACTGTATTTAAGTTTATTTGAGTTCATCAAATGCAGTTGACATTAACCTTTTCAGTTGCTCCTTTGTGTTTTTTATAATTCTCTCCCTTCTCTTGTGTTTGCAGCCCTTCTGTAATAGTGTGCAAGTCAGCGATGAGTATGACATCCTTCCCTCACGGCACTCACCAACACAGTCCACCCTTGCAAGTAGCCACAAGTGAGTAGTACACATAGTCCTAGAAATACACCTCTTCCTTCCTTTTATCTGTGGTTTCAGACTCAGGAACCTTCTACCAGTGAGGTCTAGTAGCCTTAGGGAAAAGTCCTGGTTAGAAACAGCTTTGAAAAAGGAAGGCTGAATGTCTAATAGCCTTTTAGCTGCAGCCAGAATTAGATTAGGTATTTCTGTGTATCGGGCTAAAGTGGAAGCAGGGGATGGAGCTGTCACTTCTGATGAAGCTTGAGCTGAAAGGGGAAGTTCTGGTTCTGCTGAAAACAATTTAGTGTTGTAAAATATTGTGAGGTTGTTAGAGTGACAAATTTCTTTTACACTAATGGCTCCAGCTGACTGGCACATTGATTTGCATTTTGTAAGCATAGGTTATGTTCACAGGATCACGCACATGCATGTTTTTATAACTATATGAAGACCACCATTTACTGTAATCCCAAAAGAACTAACCTAAATATTCGTGTTAATTTGGTAATTACTGCATCTATTGGCTTAGTTTCCATGCTCATGTTTAATATGGAACAGTGGTTATGGTGGGACTCGTGTTTCTTGTAACTGATTGGTTAGAGAAATTCCTCCATTATTGGTGGTAGACAGTGCCTTCACTGTTGCCTTGTTTATTCATTACCTACAGAAGACACAGCAGTTAGTGTACTTTGTACCTTCGCAGCACAATAACATTGTACTGTAACAGCGGTTAGGTAGGTAAAACACAGCCAGCAGGGTGGAGTCAGCTGTAGTACAACCACTCCTGCTGATAAGCTACACTTCATGGCTTTCTGTTTTGCTCAAGGGTACCTGGGCAGCCGTTTTAACAATTCAATGCAGTTAATGTAAACATTGTGTACTGTAACAAATGTGGAAAAAAACAAACCCCAGGACTACAATCCTCCTCCTAATGGGACTGTGAAAATATCAGTGATTGCAGTTTGAATGTAATAACTGTATTTGTAACACTAATGGAAAGGTTGGGTTGATACGTCATGGTCATCTTTACAGACCCGCCAACCCTTTCAGCAGGCCTGTGGTAGAACGACAGCGCGGCGTGACAGAGAAGGTGGAGGATGACTATCAGATCCCTTCATCCAACCTCTGCTTGAGCCAGGCTCCCATCTGCATCTCTGTACCTAGCAGGTACTGTCCGTCTTTCAATGTATCAAAGTTGCTATGGTGATACAGCAATGATGGGTCCATTAGGTTAATTAGGCTGCTGAGAACCAAAAATATTTCCTCTCATTCAGGCATTTGGAGAACAGCTCTCCAGAGCCCTCCATCGATGAGAAGAAGCCCCAGCCCCCCGAGCCTGGTGAGTCCTGAAACCAGCAGAGATCAAACATCATAAGTTATTATTATCTGAAGGCTACAGCTTATATTTCATTTGTTTCTTGATACCAGTACAGTGATCGATCTTATTCTGCCTAATATGAGGATATTAACATTATAATAAATCTTGAATCAGGTAAAAGTGCAAAGCAACCAAGTGAGACTATCTAATTCCTTCGTCAGAATTCTTTCTTGTTCATTTAAAAAAACATATTCTCTGCTTTTATTCCTCAGGTGGACACTCCGAGTCGGTCAGGGGGTTGGTCTCGCGGGTGGCACATACCCCCCTTTGCCCCTTCAACACCAACAAGACACCCTCCGACTATGACATTCTGCTGCCCCCACAAGGTAGCCAACCCCGACCGGAACACAGCAGAATTCACATTGTCTTCATTTTAATTGGGATGAATGTACACTGTAAAAGCTGTTCCATGTTTGTTGCGTTCAGCGCGGTCCGGGTGCTGTGGACAGCGCGCATGCTCGCCGTGCACCATCTGGTTTTTCATACTGATTGTGGTCAGAGCGGCTCAAAGAACGGACTTCTTTTCTCCAGTAGCCAATCATTGCAACGTGGTATATGTGACCATGTCCGCATTGTTAAAGCTGTTTCATGCTTCTTGCATTCAGCGCGGTCGGGGCACTGCGGATGGCGCGCTGCGGATGGCGGATGGCGCGCTGCGGATGGCGCGCAGTGTCGCCACTAACCGTCTGGTTTTTCATACTGATTGCGGTCAGTGCGGCTCAAAGAACGGACTTCTTCTCTCCTGTAGCCAATCGTTGCAACACGGTTTATGCGACCGCGTCCGCAATGTTACAACATCTTGGAGGTGCGCGGCTTTGTGATTAGAACCTCCACAGACCCTCCAGTCGTCCAGGCCACGTTTGCTGTCCACACCGCACCTACTGTCCTGAACGCAATAAGCATGAAACAGCTTGCCGTAAACAAATACTAAAAGTATGCTTCAGATATAGTTATGTGCTATTAAGTATGTTGGATGTCTTGTTATCACCACGTTGGGTTCTGGTAACCTGGACTACCAACAAGTTTCTAAGCAAGCCATCTTGTTCCTCCTGTCCCAGTCCCCTTCCTCTCGTGAAGTCCCCTCCCAAAAACATCCTCTCTTGGCTTTTCTCTTCAGGGCAGCATGTCAGCTGCTCTTTGGCAGGGAATCCTATTGCATGGTTTAGACTTTACTGTATAGTAGCATCAGCCACCTCCTCATGTAAGTATAAATCAGAGCAGAGAGTTCATTCTTGTCTGTGGTTTTGTTGTGTTTCAGCTTTACAAGACCCCTTCAGCAGCCGCCCTCCGTCTCAGCCTCCTCCTCCTCCTCCACCGGCGAGACACAGCTTCACCGACCTCTCCTCCTCTTCTCCGTCCGCATTCTGCACCTCCTCCACGTCCTCCTCCTCCTCTGTCATCCCACGGCCACACAGGCCCTCCTCTGGACATGAGCACTTGCTGTTAACCCCCGGTGAGCTAGCAAACTCATTTTGTTCCGAAAAATTGTGGAAAATGTTTAAAACATATACATTTAGTGCATCTCCTACGATGTTGTGCCAGTCTAATGATTGTCTCTCGCAGTGTTTATTATGGTCACACTGCACACAGCATTACTTTGTGACTGACAGATAGCAACAGGCTCCTTTACCTGAATGCTCTGTGTTGTCTTTGGTGTAGACACAGTGCTCGACATGCTGAACAGTGCTGCTCCTCTGCCTCCAGTCAGACGACACACAGAACATGTTAAAGGCTCCCGAGGCTGCCTGGAGTACGACCACTTACCAGCTAGTCAAGGTAGTAACCTCCCCTTCTCAGCAAATGACTACAAGAGAAAATGCACACATATGGCTTAGAAAAACATGTCTTGATGAGTTCACTTTCACAAAAACATTACGATACAAATTATAGTTGTAATATACATATCACTGCATGTTCTCTGTGTTTTAGACCTCAGTCATCTGTAGCAAAACTCCCGCACACTTGCAAAGATAAATTTATTGGCTGGCAACGTTTTGGTACTCAACCTTCATCTGGCAAATGGTATTAGATAGCCACCTCCTCTAAAAATAGGAGGTGGCTGTGGGTCTGCACCAATCACCTTCTCCACATCAAAATAAGGCATCCATACATAACATTCACTTACTCCACATAGAGCTTAAATACAGTACAACACTTTATATAGTAACAATATTATCCCATCCCAAAGACACCTATATTAGATGAATGTAGATTTCTGTATATTGAATGCTAAAACCCAAAAGCTAAAATGCATTCATACAGATAGCCATCTCCCTAAATTTTGCTGATGGTTATCAGCAAGATTTAGGGAGATGTGAAGGTTTTCACATCAATAGATGCATAGAAAACAAAATCCATAATGAACACAAGAGACCTCACAAAAGTTCAAAGGGCAAATACTTCATTACTTTATGTCTTAGATAACATCAAAGCATTTAAAAAAATAAATAGAAAAACCATAAATATTACTTAAAACCCTCCACAATATTGTACAAGTAGACAAACATCAGGGCCTCAAAAGATTGATGCAGCATCAGTGCATACTTACTGTATGTAAATGGACAGTCGTTAATGATCCTGATAATAGATGTGCATTTCTTAGGAATGGTATATTATTGTTACAAAGTGTTTACTGTATTTAAGCTCTATGTGGAGTAAGTGAATGTTATGTATTTATACCTTAGTTTTATGTGGAGAAGGTGATTGGTGCAGACCTAAAACACGACTTCTTTTGCTTGATGGAAGGTTTAGTACCGAAACGTTGCCAGCTATTAAATTTATCTTTGCAAGTTGACAGTGTGCGGGAGTTTCTTTGCTACTATGGACCGCCCCTCGTGTAATAGATGTGCAAAGTATTTTTCTGTTCTGAGACCTCAGTCATCTAACATATTCTGACTGGACACTTTGATAGGAAAGTTACTCTTAAAGACAAAAATCTCCCTCTGTTGAAAGAATCATTTATGCTGTCATGGGCCCGGCCAGTCTCAACAACATGACCAACCTGTTTAGGTTGGTCATGTAGACAGCTGAAGTCTGCTTTGTGCAGACATGCAAAGTTTGTCTAAAACTTTGAATTCCAAATCAGCCTAAACATGTTTGGTATTAGTACCTTTATTTCCCCAAAATGATTTCCCCCAAGTGTCTGCCTGTGTGCCAGGGGCATTTCTCCACTGACATAAATTCCCTTCTCTCTCTCCAAGTATCGATGGACTGTTTGCAGGCGCCTGCTAGACCTCCCAAGCCACTGCCCAGGAAGATCCCTCCAGACATTCAGCCTGGCAAACCCCACAGCATGGAGTCAGAGAATGTGGACGCCAAAATCGCCAAGCTGATGGGGGAGGGTTACTCCTTTGAGGATGTGAAGCGGGCGTTGATGATCGCCCAGTACAAAGTTGACGTGGCCCGAAACATTCTGCGAGAGTTCGCTTAGTGGCCCCAAGGCTGAACCTCTAGTCCAAGAGACAGTGAAAGGGGAGCACAACAATGAAGCTGTGTCTCTGAATGGACTGACTAAAAAGGGCTTTTTTATTCTGCTTGGCCTGGGACTGTTAATCAACAGGAACAAAAAAGTATTTCAAGAGACTTGCCTTTTGTTGCCGAGAGATGACGATGCACAACAAAGTGGCTAAGACCAAATCACAGTAGAACACAAAGAATTAAAAAAAGGGGAAAAAAGTCTGTGAATGATTTAAACCTGTGAAAAAAAAGAACCAGGCTTGGTGTTGTTTACAGTGAGCTTTGCCGGTGCTGGCCTCTGGTTTTCAAATGCTCCTGTTTTTCTCCAGGCTGGGAAAGTTGTTGTAAAGCGCTCATCCTGCTACTGCTACTGCTGCTACTGTTCCTTTTGCATCATGCTACCCTCCAGATTTAGTTTGAAGAGCCTTTCAATCTCCAGCTCTTTTCAGGTTAAATGCACAGCCAATTTGAAGGGGTCATTTTTATTTACAGCCAGTAGGGGGAGCCAGACTCTTTTTCTTCTCTTCATGTCTCTTGTTTCACTAACTCCCTCCTCTTTCTTCATCCATTAGAGTATACTCCACTGTTTGCCCATGGTCTGGCTGTCTTATAGGTCTTAACAAGGTCTGATGAGTCAGGAGCAGTTAGATGTAGCCAGAGGATGCCTTATTGATTCCTTTGTTTCCCCCAGACCTGGAGAAAACTGTATGGCAGCTCCAGAGGAGTACTTTTGTTAGACATGGTATCTTGGTAGTAGGAACAGGGTGGAAGAGTTAATCTTGCTCTTTGTTTCTGTTCCTAGACCAGGGGAAAAATCTGATTTTTTATTTTCTTCAACTGAAGACCACAAGCCTATGAATGTATTTGTTCTGCGTGAGTGAGTTATACCTTTGTACACTGAGCTCTTCTCAGGCCGCTTTTTGCCCTTAAGTGATTAAGTGGTAGAAAATATTTAATGTTTGTAAAAAAAAAAAAATTCTCGATGACAAAAGCAAGAGGATCGTGCCTGCATTCAGCTCAAGCATTTATATAACATGACAGACCTGTTGTGTAGATCAGCGATAATGCTCAGAAAACCACGTGCTATGCAGCCATCACACTGCAGCCGCCCGTCTCTACTTCAATTACACAGCCATCTTATGGGGAAATGCCCACATTCCCCACATGTTTGAGGAATCGCTCTCAATCTGATTTGGAGTGAAAAACACTTATTAGCTCTGCAGCAGTTATGCATTGATTTTGAAGTGGAGTTGTAGTGTGAACACAGGAAAGACTAACCGAATACTGCAGAGCATTCAAACTATGAGCTGAGTCAGATGCAGCTCCACTGTGCAGTAAAGGTGGAGTTAAAGCCCTTACCTCAGAATCAGGAATCAGGTTTAATCTAATGACTGTAACACGTCTCACCAATGCATGTATTGGGTTTGTTCTAATGCAAAACAGTATTGTTTTATTACCCTTTTTTTCTTTTTACAGTAGTATTCTAGATGTTGGCAGATATGTGCCAGACTTATTAGAGGTGTAGTTTGTCATAAAATGGGCAATGTTTACCCAGCTATTTATTCTCATACCAATTTAAAAGATAATTCCAGTTTATAATTTGGGACTTCATTTTACTGTTTTGACCACTGTAATAGTAATGTAATAACATTGTTTTTCTTTCAAAATAATTTCTGAGATCTGGAAGTAGGAACTTGGTGACATCACTACATTTATGTCAATAAGGACAAAAACATTTTTTCTTTGTTGTCTCTTTCACATATGTGTGTCTAACCTGGTGGTTTGTTTAAAACCTGTCTATCATATCAATAATCTTCTGGCTTGTCCCGTCTAATGTCTATTTAGCGATGTTGCTAGTTTTCCAGATCTCAACCATTTAAAGGGTACACTGTTATTCTTACTAAACCACCAGTAAAAACCTAGATTATCCTGGTTAAATCGGGCAATTAAAGATCAAATCCGGCGCAAAATGAACCTAGGGGTTAATAACACGTGTACAGAGTCAACCGTTCTCTGGGATATGTTTACATGCTAATCGTGCTACCGTGGAAGTGTGGTGCTATTTTGAGCCTTGTTAGTGGTGTAGAAATAGCGATTTCTTTTTACTTTACCCTCTGCCCCGACGACTAGCGTTATAAGCTAATTAGCAGTTTGCGATGAAACATCCGATTAGCATGAAAACATACCCCAGAGAACGGTTGGCTCAGACACGTGTTATTAACCCCTAGGTTCATTTTGCGCCGGATTTGTCCTTTAAGATTGCTACCTGTAGAATTTGAAATGTGATGACTGATGAGCTCATGAGTCCCTTGGTAGTATTTACTTCCATAACTACTTCCTAGCATGACAGCTAGATTATTTAAGCAAGCCATCTTCGCGTATCCGAATGGATTGTTTGATAAACATTGTTAACAGAGATAGACAGCTTACTTACTAGTGTGAATAGATCGGTAGAGTGGATCTTTGCTCCTTCAATATGATATGGTTATCAATATTAATTATGTCATCCTAATCAGTGTCTATCGGGACTGTAGTAACTTGTATTGTATTATATTATTAAGTCTGTTGGGACTGAGGTTCTCAGTTAGTAAGCTGTAAATTAGTCCAAAATATCAGATATCACAATAGTGTAACAACAATGTTTCTGGTCAGATATTTCATAGTCTGGCTGCAAAAAGGAAATGAAAAGGTTCAGTTGGAATGTTCTGACAATTCAACAGGAGGAAATATTGATCCCAGTCCTAATGATACAACTCACTGACTTTTCTTTACATAACAAACATTACATAATTCATTCATTCATAATGTGAGAGTGTGAAACCACTCTTCATTTAGGTGTTGTTTTTGTGTTTTGGAATAAGCCAGGGTTCTAACAGGTTTCTCATCATTCGAATATGGTCATAATAGGTCATCTTAACCCTGATTTTGAATTAATGAGCAATGCAAAGTGGAAGTCCTTAAAAACCAAGTCTCTAATCTCTGTAATCATCCACAGTGCAGACACAGATTAGCAAATTATTTTTATCCATTGCAACACAGTCATTAAAGTATGTAAGCTAAACCAAAACATGTATATAAACATATAGCGCTTAGATAGGCTAATGCTTAGTCATTGGCTAAGCAGCTTTATCTGCTCCCCTAAGTCACCAAGTTTATTACATTACAACATTCAACTGAGATTTATTGTCACAATTGGCAGTGCTGTTTGTAATGAACCAGAAAATCCTCAAAAAGGAATGCCAGACTGCTCTCCTTGTCCAAATTATGGATTAGAGCATAGGTAATGTTTGTACTTGCAGACAAATTACCACAGTTATATTTAGATATTCCAATCCTCCTTAATTTGAGGCTTAATTTTTACACTGGTCTCTTTTTCCTTTCTTTTTCTTTTTCTTGAACTTGAACTACTCTGAGCTCAGTGTTGTCCATTCCATTGGACGTCCTTGTGAAGGGGGTAAGTGGCCTTAGGTTGCAAAGGGTGGTTTTTATTTTCTATTGCCATTTTCGTATTAATGTGTTTTGGTGACAAAATAAAATGTGATATGGTGATAATATGTAAAGCCTAGAGTAATGCACAGTTAATTTATACATTATTAATGCTTTTTTCTTGATATGTTATTTTCATGGGTAAGTAAATAAAAAGTCACAATTCCTTAAGGTTTGTGTGCGTTTGTGTCTGTGTGTGCGCATGTGTCCATGTGCATGTGTGTTTGTGTGTGTGTGTGTGTGTGCTGTGTCATGATACCATGAGACAGCTGTTTCCCGACAGTTTGTTCCAGTATAGTCTCACATTGCCAGACCTATTTCCACAGCGCTGTGGAGTAATCATTAATTTAACTCTGTAAATAAATCAGACTAAAATTTATCTTGAAAAAAATGCCAGTAATTGAAATGAAAGAAACCGATTGGTAATTGTGTTGATACTGACTAGACTTCTTCTGCCAGCCTTTACTCCTCTCCTTCTTCTGGAAGACTGGATGAGGTAACAGGCCTCCCAGCAGCTACTGTATAATGATAATCTCCTAACATGTAAGGTGACAGGAACACTCCCACAGTCAGTTTGTTTTTAGTTTTAACACTTCAAATCAGAGGGTGTTGAGTAAATTTGTGCTGCGTCACCCCTCGTTGGACTGACAGGATTCTAGTGACACATTATTACACACACACACACACACACACACACACACACACACGTGAGGGTCATTCCCATCCAGAGCCTGCAGTGATTGTTTATAAGAAATCTGGTAAGTCTATGCACTATAACACCATATCCTAAAAACTGATATTAATAAGTAAATTAAGTCTAAAAACCTTTTTTGTAAGCCAAAATTGTTTTCCACGCTGTCTTTGATCGCACTTGGGAGACGTTTGCCTTCAGGGCCTTCTGTCAGAAAGTCAGGTGATGTACAGTAGGATAAAAGCAGGCAAACTCCCTGTTGACAGTCAGTAAGGGGTTGACTTATAAGACAATAATAAGTCAAATACAGGACTTTCACCCTCCTGGGTTTTGTGTCCCAGGTAAAAACCCAAAGTAAACTTTACTATTGTTCATAGTAACAACATATTAAGAAATAAGGATAAGGACGTATTTTTGAACCATAACAAAATGTTTTGATTGGATGTACAAACAATGGGCCTTCAACGTCTCAATGTCTGCTGGGAAAATGGGACTGTCCACCAAAGACAAAATAACCTCATACCCATGACTCTGAATAAAAATATTCTGAAAATGGTGCATCATAAAGGGGTGCAGCATTTGGAAGATTGTTGAGAAAAAAAAGGATTACTTATGTCATTTGAAAAATTGAAGAAATATGACTTCAGTTAAGATCTTTTCATAGAGCCAATCTGGGCCCAGGAATGACTTACCTGTTTACTGATGTGGAGAAAACCTGCCCAAAACTAGAGCAAGATGGGAACCAGATCTGAACAGCTCTGGTCAGATATATGTCAAGACAGTTCGTCAGATACAAATTCCTGGTACAGGCCGGTTCATTATAATTTCCTCCATCAACTCAATCCACAGAAATTACATAAATCCAAACCTGAATTGTCAGAAACATGCTTCAGACTGGTCTAGACGCCAGCTCCTCCCTGCACTGTAATTGGCTTTGTACAAAAGTGAGGCTCTTTTGGTACGACTTCTGTGACACCTTGACCGAGATCACAGGAGTTACCTTCCCATTAGATCCCGAGCTTTGCTTACTGGGGAAATTCACAAGTGTCAGCAGATTTACATTTAAATGTATGAAAATCACTTTACGTGTGGCCAGGAAATGCATAGCAGTGACATGGACCTCTGAGTGCCCTCTCCTCATTAATAGATGGTCTAAATGAACAGTTGCTGTTTAAAATATTATCTTAGAACATCTGCCTAATGTCAGAACATCTTTCTGACATTAGGCAGCCTTATCTAGAGTATATACTTACAAACATCACTGACACCACCATAGGGATGTGATCATTTAGCCAGAGGGCCTCTTTAAAGGACAGGACTGTGTTAATGGAGTGACTCTTTATGTTCACACTATGCACTGACACAAGTACTATTTTTTTTGTTTAAATGGGTTTTTATTGAAAGGGTAAGGAAATGGGGTTTCTTTAGTGTCTTCTGTAATCTGACAATTAAGTATTCCAATAGCTATGCTGGAATGAGCAGAGTGATACATGGAGGACAGGTTTTCAACCAGTTTGAGATCAAGACCAGGGTCAGACAGGGTTACCCATTCTGGTTTCTACTAGCCATCGACTGGGTAATAAGGACAACTGAAGAAAGACTGAATGGAATGGAATGTAGACTTTGCAGACAAGTCACTATTAGATGCTTGATAAGTCCACAACACTTGCAGCTACCTCCTCCATAAGGAAAAAATGACGAACACGAGGATGAATGTGGCAGCCTTTTTACAGCTCAAGAACATCTGGCACTCTAGAGTGATACAGCAACAAACATAAATATGGATTTACATGTTGTGACTATTTTTTAATACACCAGGCATAACACGGTTTGTTTCAAAATTTTCACTTTATTGTCAACAACAGTACAAAAACAAAAGTCTGTATTTACAACACTACTATGGCCTTCTCATCTCACCATCTTTGGTTTCACTGCTGACCTGATTATTTAAAAAGGAACAAAAGGCATGAGCAAACAAATGGACCAGGAGCCTAAAATGCTGATCTACTGCTTTCATGTCATGTAGTTTCGCAAACCATCCCACAATGTGATGACACTGCTGTCATTTTGAAGATACACCTTCCACAAAAATAAAGGAAGAGAACGGACAGTGTCATCTCTTTACTGTAGTCGGAAAAATGAGCATCCAAGAGAACATCACAAGATCAACTGGGGCATGGTTCCTTCAAGTTCAACCAACATATAATATTTGCATCTGAAGCTCTTGACAAAGTCAATTTAAAATACTGGAATTGGTACTTTCTTGCCAGGTGCTGAAAAAAAAACAAAAAAAAACTAAATGTCTAAGAAAACCGGTTCCACATTCTCAAAGACTATTGGCTATATTCATAATCCCCCTAGGATTGTCAGAAATATTAGCATATGGTTAGGTTAAAGTTATGTATATAGAACTTGAGTCATACATACAGTATATAAATGGTGTGACTGAACTATGAACTGAACTATAAATGGTCTATGATTCAAACTTTCTTATTAAACCTTTGTCCTTGGTGGGTCACTGGGGTGTTGCATTGTGGGATGTACCAGAGCAAAAGATGTAAAGCCAGAGAGCCACCATCCTTATGCACATCATCTAGTCTGCCTGAACAACACTGCCTTCAACACTGAGCTAAAAATGACAATAAAATTACAGCAGGTAATGAGCACAGATACTGTATAGCCTTATTCACTCTCATGTAACTCTCCTTCCACACAGTGCCGTTTCAAAACTTACATGCAGGCTTAAAAATAATAAAATAACAGTATTATCTTGCATGCTGCAGCATCGCCATCCAGGAAGGTTGCACACATAATATAAATACATCAAAAACACAAAAACAGATTTTTAGACCTGGCATAAAGTAAAGCTCTTCCAAAAAGAAAACATGAAAAGAATATATATATATATATATATATATATATATATATATATATATATATATATATATATATATATATATATATATATATATATATATATATATATATATAGGAATTGGAACTGTAGACCAGATAGGTCTTCACAAGACAGCAATGTAGTGTATTAAACTAAATCACAGGTGATAACATTTTTTTTAGCATAAACTTAAAAAAAGAGACTTCTTGCCTTTTCATTTCTTTTTGCCTTCTCAGATTAAACAATTTTTCCAACAACTAACAAAGAAGTGACAGAAAGTACTGGAATTTCCAAAAACAGTGTTAGTGTTTGACTGTGTCCAATTTACATCTACACAAATGCAATTTAAAACTTAGTATGTTAGTTTTTTGGGGTCAGAGTAACAATAAACTGGATCCTGTTCCTTATTTAATATCATGACTATAATCAGGACTCTTTCGGTAGTGGGCTTTCAAATACCTATACAGACAATCCATTTACCAGTGTTTGAAAACCAAAGAACACAAGTCAGGAGGTTAAGAGATGTTGAGGAGTTTCAGTAGGGTTATACAGCAGTTAAGTGTATTTTTCTCTGAGGACAGCCTAACAAAGGCTTTTTAACACACAGCGCACAAAAAAGTACAAACAATAAAAATAAACATTGGCATGCTCAGCGAGGGCACAAACATACTTATAATTCGTTATACAGGCCTTACAAGTGTACAAGGGATTTACATTCTTTGAAGAAAATCGAGAACACAAAAAAAAAAAATCCTAAAGGAAGAACTAAGCGGCAAAAAACCCACCACACACCCTGAGCAGAACTGCTCACACAAAACATAACAGAGCATTCACCAGGAACACAAAAACACAAAATGAAACAGTAACACGAGGCAGCCTCAGTGCAGACTTCAGACAGTGATGTGGGACAGCAGGCAGTGGGCAGGACTCGGTTGCTGCTTGTGTGGAGCCTGATGGAGGGTGTCAGCAGCCAACTGGGAGTCTCTATTTTTAATGTTGCATGGCTGCTTCTTCCCCACAAAGACGTACAGAGAAATAAAGTCATTATCATTTCAATCATGTAAGATTTTGACTTATAATGCCCAGAAAAACACCTATACACAAATGTAATTCAGTTTCTTACAACACAGATCTTATTTCATTAGTTTTGGCCATCAGTCCTATTAAATATGACAACCTTGTACTCAATGAAGTACCTGATGAGGTCTGGGAGTACGACAACATCAGTACAAGTACAAAGTCAGATGTGGCAAAAAACTCCAAGGGCCAGACACGCACGCACGCACGCACGCACGCACGCACGCACGCACGCACGCACGCACGCACGCACGCACGCACGCACGCACACACACACACACACACACACACACACACACACACACACACACACACACACACACACACACACACACACACACACACACACACACACACACACACACACACACACACACTACATATTTGTCTGGATATGGGCACTTAAATAACAAGTAACATGCACTTCACATTTGTTATTACCTGTTTGAATGTAATGTGATGTATAGTAATAAATGCATCTAATGAAGTTGCCTACTACTTGAGTAGTTTTTACGAGATATTTTATAACTCTTACATTAGTAATTATTTTTACGAGTACTTTTACTTCTACTGGGTTGATATAATTATATATAATTTTAGATGTAAAATAAGAGCCAAAAACCGAAGCAGCGCAAACACAAAACATAACAGAGCATTCACCAGGACCAGGACCTAGACCTACTCTATCTGTAAAGTGTCTCGAGATAACTCCTGTTATGATTTGATACTATAAATACAATTGAATAGAAAACATTTGAGGAGAGAAATAGGCAATGCAGTAACAGAATCTTGATTCATATTTGAACAGCGCTGCCAGTTTGATCGGAGTTCACTAGCAATGTTGACACTGCGTTAGAGAATCCTCTGCTCTGATTGGTGGTTTTTCTTATGCCACTAGGAGCACCACGAGGCGGAAGAGGAACATGAGTTTTTTCACGGATGAGTCGTCTCATGTAGCACTGTCAGATATAGTGACAGTTTGAGCAAATATGACACCATCTGTAGCTTTAATTTAAAGGTAAAACTAAAATTGAGTGCACCTGACAACAAGTCTATTACACAGGAAAGTGTGAGGTTAAAGTTTTAAGCAGGCATGGGTGTTTACAATGGACAGTTATGGTAATTATTGCATCAGTCACCTGTGTTTTCTCTTCAAAATAAGTTTGACTAAGTTGTTATTTTATCTGTCTTGATCATCTGATAGATTGTGTGTTGTATTGTTATATAATCTCAGCAAATAATTTGCTGCGTACTAAAAGGATTGATGGCCAAACCTACAAAAGTAAGACATGTTGTAATAAATAAAAATGATACTTGTATGTATATGTTGTATATATAAATACATTCAAATTAAACTTGAACTGAAATCTAACTTATATTACACTCAGTCTACCTGTGTGTATGGTGTATGTACATTTAAAAGTGACAATTCTTACCATATTCATCCCATGTAGTATAGCCGGAGTGCCTTTAAACAGTGTGATTGTTGTCCTCTAGTTTTGTACTCTCCTCAGATGTTCCCAACTCCTTCTCCCCAGTTTTCCAGCTTCCTTGTCTGTGGTGAATACAGAATTGCAAAAGCGTGAAGCACCTATGTTGCAGAATGACCTTCTCAGACCTTCTCTGCTCCAGACGTCACTCCACAGCAGGCTGTAAACTCATCTCTTCAAACACACCACACATCACTTTCTTACTTTCTCCTCTAGATTTACACCCCCTTCTGCCATATTTCCTTCTGCTACGTGCTCTGAAAACCTCCCACTTGATAGTACTTCCTCATCTGCGTAGCACTTCTTTGACATATGTGATTATATATATCGTCAGAGACTGTGGCTGTAAACCTTGACCACCTTCTTCTGATTATTATTCTAAGCTCACTATGGATTACAACATTGAGTTTGCACACCAGTGTGTGTTTCTGTACCTTGAATTCTTCATGTAGAGCCAGTAGATGAGTCCCACTATGGCAGCAGCTATGAGGAGCCCTACCACGACTCCCACTATGAGCTTGGCCTGGTCCTCTGAATCGTCCTGAGAGCCTGACAACAGACAGCAGCATTCAGTGGTAGGACTAATACACACTCACACAGAAGCTTTTATAACTGGACACCTAAAGGAGTTCACAGACACCAAAATCATGACGTGTCCCAGGTAGATCATTCGCTGTGATGATCTATGCTAACATTTTAGCTCGTTTCATTCTCGCTTCATTACAGAGAGCCAAAGTGACACTTCATCACACAACACTTTATTGCTTTGTCTTGTTTTTATATTTCGACGACTTGTTCTCGTTACTGTAGCTACATGAAACCACAGAGTTAAGTTTTGTCAATATTTCGGTAAACATTTGCAGCACACAACGAAATGTTGGATATTTTGGAGATGGTGGCTGGTGTGTTCCTTTTATAGAACAGGAGAGTTTGACGTTCTGTTGGCATTATCAGTGACACATGGATAGTTCTGATAACTGTGTTTGCATGATTTAACCCAGTCAACAATCATCAGGGCCTCTTTATAATCCCTCTAATCTGCCCCTGAGAGCTCCTCTGCATGATAACTCATGAATAAAATAAAATAAAATGATGAAGATGGAACAGCTGAGATGCAGGTGTATGTTCAGAGTCAGACACAGTATTGTCTGCAGGTAAAGTGATGAACATGGATCAGTTTATACATGAAGAGAGAGTGGTGAGTGTTGGGTGCATAATCAGAGAATCCATCAGACTAACAGTGCCATGATAGATGTGACCTCAAGAATAGCTTGATATTTTGAAATGTTCAACAGAACCTCTTAAAAAGTCTAGAAAGTAAAAGATAAGGGCAAAAGGAAAAGAAAATCTTACCTCTTTCCTCCTGTTTATTCTCCTTATTAACTGAAATCAAACATAAATAAATTAGAACTCATAAAATAAAAGGTAAACAAAACATATATGTCTGTATAAAAACCCCAAAGGAAAACAAAACCCTACACTAATCAGGCCAGGTGCAGCCTCGCAAAATAGCCTTACAACAAGCTGTAACTACGGAAGAGGATTAGGGCCATGTGAAAAAATGTATTGAGTTCTGAGTTTAAAGTCAGAATTCTGACTCTTTTTAAAAAAAATAATATACACTTTAAAAACAAGTTATAATTCTGAGAAAAAACTCTGACTTTAAACTCAGAACTCAAATAAATTTGATATTCTTTCAGAGCAGATGCCAGGCAGTGGCTCTGGCTAAACTGCAGGGAAAAAAGGCAAGACAGTTTTAGAACCCCAACCGACAAGAATGCAGCCAAACCCAGAAGATGGTGAAGGATGAGAGACAAATTATCACAGTCAGAAAGAAAGAATGAGGAGGAATAGCAATAGCACAGAGTGAATGCATGAAATGATACCACTATAGGCTTTGACAGTCCCAGCCTTTCCTGAAACAATCCTTTTTGTTTTGTTTAGTTTCGTCCCAGTAGTGGGCATAGTGAAAGGATTCTGTGTCATTGGTGCACTTGCACTGCACATGTTCCACATAAGCACATTCTGCAACAGTTAGAATGGCTGTTGATAATAGGTTTGTATGATTTGTGAAAAATGGAACAAATTAGACAGTGTTCTCAAAGAAAAAAAAAACAACTTAAAGCCTCTCCACATTCAAGTGCTGTCTGTAAAAGCAGTGTACTGATGGGTGTCTTCTCACTAAACCTAGTAGTCTAGACCAGTCTGATAGTGCATCATTTAACACCAAAACCTGCTCCTATTTTTTACTTTATTTCTGGGGACAATGTGCAGACTAGGGCTGAATGATTTTTGAAAATAATCTAATTGCGATTTCTTTCACAAATATTGCGATTTAATATCCGATTATTTTTTAAGCTCTTTGTCTTCTGTATTATTCAACAAAGATAAACAATAAATCATTGTATAGTATGAACAACACAAGATTAGATAGATTAAACAAACTGGAGGCCAGGCCTGTTTGTGATGATGAAATTAGGTAAGGCATGAATTTATATGAATTACATCTTTTATTTAACTACTTCAATCACAGTAGTATATTGAGCACTGACCAAGCCTGGTTTAAACATTCATATGAAAGTCAGAAACAAATCACACAAACTAAAGTGCAGATTGCAGAAATATAAAAACAAACATGTAGCTTTACCACACTTAGTAGTATTTAGATCATTTAATTATTATTTATGTAATAAACATATGTAAACATGTGGATTGCACTTTTTAAACACTGTCTTTGAACTTTACCATACAGTTAAATAAGTAAAAATATAGTGTGTATATATATATATATATATATATATACATATATACATACATACGTTGCACTTGCTCAGAGATTAGTTGCTGGTATTCTTGCCGTGGGATTAACTGTACTAATATAACCGTTGAAACACGCTGCTGTGAAAGCTCCCTGAATGTCATTTATCAGAGTCTGGTTGTTACACCTCTCAGTGGCAGCTTGTCCACTCCATATTTTTATAACGGAGCTAACCGGAGCTAACTGCTAATCGGAGCTAACCGTTGCCAACCGAGCCTTCAGTTCTGCGTGCCTGTATCCATTAACTGCATGTATGGACTCAAGCCCGAATAAAACCCTTCATTTTATTAAAATGGCTGTAAAAGTTTTAAACTACAACTCAGAGTTGTTTGAATGAGAGAAATCTGCTCAAGGTACGGCATGGCATTAGCCTGCCAAGTTGATGCTTTCTCTGCGGAGTGCAGACTGATTTGCTCTCGCGAGTCATGTGACCAAATCGCTGCCTTTGCGAATCGCGATATTATTGCAAATGAGATTAATCGTTCAGCCCTAGTGCAAACTAGGTGTCATTCATTAAAATAATAAATTCATTCTAAATGCTCCCTGAGTCCTACCAGACTCTTGTACATTTCATTTGTATGAAAATTGAGCAGAAGTACGTAGGAGGGCGGAGCCAGGTTACCCTGAGGTGACTTTTTTCCTCTAAATTGGTTTCTGATCAGTTTGCCTTGGTCTCTTTTATAATGACAAAAAAGAAAATCAAGTTTGGACTCACTTAGCTAAAGTACAGCAGGCACCATACTTGACACCTGATCCAATGGACTAATCCCTGTTTTCTATCGGCCGCGTCTGTGCTGTGTTACGGAGGCACCGCGGCCCCCGTGAGCAATCACGGCTATTCAAGTCAATGCTTGATATTCCACCACAGCCCAGAAGCATGTGTGAGTATATATATATATATATATATATATATATATATATATATATATATATATATATATATGTGTGTGTATATTACATTTTCAACTGAGGCTGCCTAAATAGCCCAATACATTACCTCAAAACAACAAAAGGCAGTACCACAGCCAAGCAAGTCAAAATACATGATAAGTATCTTCAAAGCTGTATAACTTTAGTTCTCCACTACATAGAAGCACTATTTTTCCCACAACTGGGAAAATAAAGCCAATCAACCAAATTGTTGCCAAGAATGACCTTACCAAAGGAAACATTGATGGTCTTGGTATCTTCTCCCAGCTTGTTGCTGACCCTGCAGGTGACAGTCAGATTCGCCGTGGGGATCACAGTGATTTTATGGATGGCCTTGCCGTTGGTGTAGACGATCTTCTCCTGGAAGCACAGCAAAAGAATAATCAGAGACATAAGAGGCTCCAAACATATTTGGAGAAAAACACACATTATGGAGTTTTTCATTCCACAGGATATTATGATAATGAATAGCTTATTTTGAACAACATAAAAAAGAATAAACACAAAACATAAAATACAAGACACAAAAGTATTTCACTATGAAAAAAGAAAAAGCAAGAATAAACTAAATGAATTAAGACTCCGAAAGGGAGTAGGAGAAAGCAAAATGCTTTTAGGGTCCTACTCATTTTGAAATGTTCATTCCTTAACATTTTCAATCTGTTTGTCAATATGCAACCATACAACCCTATACAGAAAATATCTTCAAAATCCTAAAACATTTGCTGATCAATCAATCGATCTAGTTACTATTCCATAATTTCCTTGATTAAATCATTTATTTATGTACCATCCTTAAGCTACTGTCCATCCAGTATATTTATCAAGCACAATTTAATTATACATCTATCAGATCAAAACTAAAGCAAGTTAATACAAAACAATACACTACCAGTCAATCATTTTAACATCCAACCTCCCTTCTCTTTACTGTACCTTTCCAGAAATGCTCTTTTGTGTTTAAAGGCATACTAACTTTTCCCTCTTCGGTCCCCCTACAGGTTGTCTCATTGGAACTACAGCCGCGCGAGCTGTAGTTCCAATGAGACAACCTGTAGGGGGACCGAAGAGGGAAAAATGTACATAGATTGCCTTGAATTTTGTACTGTGTGACATTTTTACTCAATTTTATTTCGTCCTCCAAACTACTCCAGAGAGCCACCCCATTGGCCGGTTTTCACGTGCTCGGCCATGACCGGCGACCAGCAGGTCAGTCTGACATATGCCGATTTCATGCCAATGCATGTCATTCATTCAGCATGTCAATGCTACAATTAACTGACATAAGTTACACGAGTTACAGTTCTCAAGGACGCACGCACACACAGACTCCACAGCACAGTCTCTTTTTCCTTTCTCTCAACTTTTCCGCCGTGTGTCGCGCGTACCCGCTTGCGGTGTGAAGCGCGTGTCCGCGCTATTCTCGCACATGTAGGGAACCTCGGGAATTAACCTGCAACATGTCAGCTGTTTGGAAATTCTTCAGTGTGTGTGCAGAAGATAACAAGTTTGCAATATGCAACACCTGCAAGGAAAAAGTAGGGAGTGGAGGGACAACACCAAAAACCGAAATTTTTTTAGTTGGATATTGCATGTGAAAAGAAGGAAATGGTTTGCACTTTAGATGTGTGTGAATTTCCCACACCAGGAGTAATTTATATAGTTCTATTTCATAGTGATCCATTATCTGTTCAAAAAATGTTCTATGTTCTGTGCTAAATGTTTTATTAAAGAAAAGATAGAAAATAAATATTTACGTGTGCTATAAAGTGGTTAGAAAAAAATGAAATCGGAATCGGCTAAATTCAGTAACGGTTGGCCTAACTCAAAGAAAATCAGAAACCTGAATCGGCCGAGAAAGTTGTAATTGGTGCATCTCTAGACGACACCATTGCAACCTGACAGGAGTGCTGAACTCTGCCAATACGCAGGGGAGTCAGGGGACAGTATGTGCCAACCTGAAAACTCATTCTGACCACAGAACCAAACACAAAACACCCTATTCTTTGCCAACAAACCTGAATCCAACAGAGAAAAGTTGCCACGTTGTTAGAGCATTACCTGCTCATGATGAGGCCTGGAGTTGTTCATCACAAAACATCTTACATTACATAAGTACATTATTTATTAGAGTGAACTGTGTTATGCACTAAGGCTGATTCCCCCACACGCTGTGGAAAGGTTGTCTTAGATTTATCCTCACTGCAACTAGTGCATTATAGCTCCAGCCATTGCCTGTCAGAGAGACACCATACATAAGAGCTGCTAAAACAATTCTGCACTCAGCATACAGCCTCAATGGTAGAAAAGAGTGGAAATCTCAGGAGGAGATGACTGATTCCTCAAAGGACACTTTGCTGTTATCTTGACACACACATACACACACACACACACACACACACACACACACACACACACACACACACATACATACACACACACACACACACTTACATCTGTGCTATTGACACTCCATTGGAAGTTGGGTTTTGGTACACCCTCAGCCTCGCAGGTCAGAACTTTGGAATCAGCATTATCAGCACGGTCCTTGGTAAGGCTGGTGATCATAGGCTTTCCTGATGCAAACACATGGTTGTTACTACTAACATAGCTTCATTCAGCTACTTTTAATCACACACAAATACATGTCACGTGATGTACACTGAGTTTACAACATGTTATGAACTTTGGGATTAAAAACAGGTGAAAGCAGGATGCACTCAAGGGTTTTGATGGACAGACAGATGACTCAGGTATTGATATTTAAGGGCGCTTTCACACCTACCTTGTTTGGTCCGGACTTTCGTACTTTTCAGTTTGATCCAAACCCAAATTACAGGTGTGAAACCTCACCTAGACCAATGACTGGACCAAACAGCCAAAATTTGGTCCAACCAAAAGAGATAGTCTGGGTCTGGATCAAGCTGAACCATGGTCCTGTTCATTTCTAGTGTGAAAGCATTTTTTGGAGGGTTCAGACTTTTGGACCAAATACAGGAAGCTCTGGCAGGCATTCTTGGTGTTATAAGACCGGGGAAGCTCCTTTAAGAAACAGCTCAGAGCTTAGTGTGTATGTGAGAGAGAAAGATGGTGTCAGCGCTCAGAGCAGAGAATACATCAGCAGTTTAGTTGTTAAGTGGTAGTAAATGTACAGTGTAGGTTTCAGTTTGTCTCTGAATGAATGCTGCTGCTCCTCAAACCCCAAGTAAAGTTCCTGTGTCTTGCTTCACAACAACGCAACAAAACGATCCGCGGCAGTAGGGGAGGGCAGCAGTAACTCCGACACAGAGAGAAGATACGAGAGGACGGGGAAGCCCGTCTACAAACCAATCCGTTACAACTGTCGGGAAACGCAGCTCACTTATCTGATGACAACAGGACGGAGTTTTGCATAACTACAGTGTGAAAAGAAATCTTACCGGATCACATGCAAAAACATGAACCATGGTCCGGACCTTGCTTTGGACTTTCAGGTGTGAAAGCCCCCTTAAATGTCATATAATCTAGTTGTGAGACTTAAAATAAAATTTTAGTATTAATAACTTCCTCCCTGGCAGGTTTAATAGAAAGCGACTTAATAGAAGAGTAAGGCGGTTTTAATATTCTATGATTTCTGCTAACCGATGAGTAGACACATGCACTCACATACACATGCACACACGCACTCACATATACATGCACACACACAAAAATTCACTCTAGTCTAAGTATCTGTTGGAAAAAATAGAAAACTTTTGAAAAGGTTTGGACGGCAAATTCACATCTGCCTCCTCTCTGTAGCAAGCAATGCACATTTATTCCACCACATGCAGCATATATATATATATATATATATATATATATATATATATATATATATATATATATATATATATATATATATATATATATATATATATATATAAAAATGTGTATACATTAATAAAACACACACACTCACCTTCAACGACCAGTTCAAAGCTCTGACGTCGCGTGAGGCCGCTCATGGAAACCTCACACACATACACTCCTGCATCAGCATAGGTTAACTTGCTTAACTGCACCTCCTTCATTGCCGTTCCATCCTGAGAACCAGAGTCACAATGTCAGTATGTGTTTCATAGAGCAAGGTGCACCTGTAACTCAATTTAAATGCCACAGTAACACACATCCAGCTCTTATCTGGTATGAACGCAAGATGACAGTTACCTCTATCAATCTATTCCCTATTCCCAATTATCCTGTTCAGGGTTACAGGAATGTTCATTTCACTGGAAACACAGTAACCCTTATGTGAGTATTTAATCGTTGGCTTTTTCTCAAATTATTTTATATTTAGTCTCACTTGCCAGCTCTATCTCCACAGCGCTGTGGAATAAGGTCTGGCTACAGCACACATACATTCTAGGATAGGAGAAAAATAACACTCAGGGTTGCTTCCAATCACAATCATCAAGCTCAGGACGCAGCGACAGTGGCTCTACTAAATATTCTCGGGAAGGAACTTCTACATTTTCAGCGTGTAGCTTGCTAGCTCGAAATGTGTTGTTGTTTCCTGAAGCGAAGGTATTTTCAGAATGGCAACACACAGAGAGATGGCCGCATGACCAGACTATTTTATACTAGACTACATTTTATTTATTTTTCAGGGAAGGGTTCACTGAGAGGAAGCCTCTCTTTTGCAGGAACACCCTGATCACATTCATACAGTTAAGCCTGTTTGATGGTTCAGCGCAGGCTCCACGCAAAGCTTTCGCTGTAGCCTACGTAAATGGCCTGAAGTTCATACTTGTGCGCTGGTGTGTGCGTCGAACCGGGGTGTGTGTGTGTGTGTGGGGAGTGGGTGATAGAGCGAGGGAGAAGTGAGAGAGTGACTGCGATTAGCTTCATAGCGAGTACCGACTCTAGAGTCATAGTGAGAGAAACAAAGTGTCTCCCCTGTGCTTTCTGACCACAGTTGGAAATCTGGAGCAGGAAAAGTTAACTCTCTCCTTGATTTCATGTTGTTTATGGAGGAGAACCAGGAAATGAGTCGGGGGAAATGCAACGCTACCCAGCCATTGCCGAGCTGCAACGTGTAGTTAAATTTTTAGAGAGGTGCACATCAGGCTATGCTGTAGAGTGTGGCGTAGACGCAGAGGGTCTGCAGGGGTACACCGTCGATTCGACGCAGAAGCATAAAATGGCCTTCACACATTAATACCTGGAAGGTGCCCAGTACCACTGAGCAGCTCCACTGGAGCCGTTTTTAAGGGTTGAGGGCCTTGCTCAAGGGCACCTCAATGGTGGTAATGAGCACAAGCGTTGCTCTCTGGGGATTGAACCGACGACCTCCCGGGCACAAGCTTTAGGCAACGACTGCCCATTGACCTAATATATCAACTACATACTAGGATACTACTACTCTTCTTTTGTTTGTAGATAAACTTAACTACTGTTTAGTTTACCTTGAATAACACTTCTAAATCTACCATCTCTTCTATAAAGCAGCATTATATTTGATGCCATCAGTGACCGAACTATAGCACCATTACCTTTGTCCATGAAACTTTAGGGTCACCAGAAGCGTTCTTCTCGATGTTCACAGGCAAGAGGTCGCCTAATGCCTTCACAACCTTCCCAGAGGGAGTCAGACTCAGGTCCAAGTCTGAGAAAACAAGACAGAAAAAGGATGATGGGTGGTGATGGCGCAGTGGATATGACACATGCCTTTGGTGTGGGAGACCTGGGTTCAATTCCCACTGTCCCTTAGCAAGACTCTTAACCCCTTGTTGCTCCAGAGGCGTGCAACCTCTGACATATATAGCAATTGTAAGTCGCTTTGGATAAAAGTGTCAGCAAAATGACATGTAATGTAATGGATGGTTCTGAATCATAGCTGTTGGCTGCCTCTAATCGCAGACACAACGTCCACTTTCAGACAAAATTTACTGCTGAGAGTTCCGCTTTTATGTCTACTTTCTGGAGAGCCAAAGAACAACTTTAGATTAAACTTTTGCCAAACAATTGTCATTGTGCAGAGTACAAGTACAAAGACAACGAAAGGCAGTTCGCGTCCAACCACAAGTGCAAAAAAAGCAGAAAAGTGCAATGCAAAGTATAGACTTTGTATATTGCCTCCTTGTTGTCCCTGTCAAGGTTGCCGTGCTCATGGACACCTCAACAGGTGTGAGTAATGTTTGAAAAAACTAAAAACTACAGTGACCAGCGGTTTTAGGAAATGTGAGCCTTTTTTTTAAAATATATATAATTCTGAGGCATTTTTAAATATTAACATCCTCAGTAGGAAACCAGTGGGCCAGGAGCTGAGAGCCACAGACCCATTTGTTGACCATAACAAAAACAGAATAAGTATTAGTGGCGTATCTTCTGCTATATTTTGAGTTTGACACAATTCTGCAGTATACCATCCGTCTCGTGAATTTAGTGTATACAGTACTTAAATTAATATTTCAATAATATTATATGTATTTGAGTGCAGGAGTTACTGTTTGGGGGCAGTTCATTGTCTAGCTTTCGCAGGAAAAGGAAAGAAATTACATCATACAAACAAAGGTGGGAAATGTACGTTACTGCCGGCCAGCCAGCTAGCCGGAGCATGTTCCCTTGAGACACACACACAAACACACAGTCACAATAATATCTTAAACAATTTCCAATTTAGAGAGCTACTGTATTATTTCCTCAGTCACAAACTCAATTTAAAAGTTGGGAGCTCAAAAAACACTTATTTGTTTAAGATGTGTGAAATGCACAGAAGCGCAATTTGGGACGTAGAGCAGGGAAAATGTGTCTGACTTATTTTTTATTACAATGCTTGGGCCCATTTGAACTGAAGGCTCAGAAACATACACCTG
>CM046799.1:1694325-1729325 GCA_025617405.1 Perca schrenkii
CACTCTCCTGTCACAGAAACCACTAGCTCCCCCCAGGGATATCTCCTTATCACAGCATCTTGTGTCGTGTGACTATTGGATAGTTTCTGGGCGTGTCAGCAAACAGCATGCAATGTGTTACCTTTCCCATCAGCTAACAAGGGCTTTCCATTCTTTTTCCAGGTGAACGTAGCTGCAGGGTTTGCATTTGCCGCAACACATGTTCCCACCTGAACAAAACATAAAGGGAACAAAACAATAAAATATAAGCAATAAAACAAAGTCTACACACTCATATCACAAGACAAGATTTAATAAATTTCCGTAATTTATCATGTTAAATTTTAAATTTTATTTATCAACTAACATTATCTTGTGTTTATAATGTGGATAGTAGTGGACATATTACTTCAGAGGATTTCATCCCGAGAAGAATATCTGTGTAGGAAACATTGCAAAGTAGGAGAAGAAAGAAATCAGCTCAACATACCTGCTATTAGCAGCTTCATACTAAAACCCATTTCAGTAAAGCCCTAATTTCTCTGTCCTAGAGTTGCATACTTAAATGTCTGTGTTCCAACATTAGCAGGCGGATGTTGGACATAGGCCAGAGAAGACAAACAACTTTCTCATTTAGGAATGAATTCGTTTTTGTGTTCATAAGCCCGCTGTCTCGCTATCTCGTTGCTACATCTTCAGGATTGAAGGTCAGCAACGGTAGCAGAGATACGCTGTGTGTGAACCCGACAGGGAGTGAGTCATAAGAACATTCCTTTACCCTAACGCATGGTTTCATATCCTGTACAGCACCTCTGAATGAACATGGCTCACCACAAACATGTATTTGAGTCTAAACAATAAGTAGAACTTCTTGCATAAATATGCAATATTGAAAAGTTTAACTGTTCAACAGAAGATGTGTCCTACTTGTTGTTGAAAATTTCTTTATTAGGAGTAACCCCTTGAGATGCACAATCTCGTTTTCGAGGGGGTCCTAAACAATAATTGAAAATACATTACAATCATAATTACATACAACAGTTAACAAAACAGAAACAGGCAACAAAAACAAACAGATAACAAAAAACAAATAACGAAAAAAAAAAGAATCAGTCCATCATAATCAAGTTTGTGACAAAGTAAAAATGATTCTGAATACTGCTCATAATAGAATAGAAAAGGTGTTATGGTGTTGTAGAGTCTTAAAAACAGGTACAGTTGTTACTGTAATAAGAAAACAGGGCATTTTTAAAGAAGTGGAGAGATTGAATGGACCGAATATTTACAGTCCATTATAAGTCTATGTGTGCAGGATGTTTCAAGTTTCCACATCACACTGGTGTAAGCTGCACACTTGACCACGACTGCTGGTACGTGCATGTGTTAACTGAGATTTAAGAGAAACTTTCCTTCTTTTGCACATGAATGTAAAAGCAGCCTTAAAGCGTCAAACCTACATCAATACATAGCTCTGCACAGTCCAGCTCAAACATCCAAGTGAAGGATCAATAAGCAAAACACATTTTTGACTAGAGGGGCACTCATCTTCTCCCCCCTTAACAAAGACGTGGCTGCTTTACATGGAGTCAGAAGTCCATGTCATATTGTTCGTTTGATAGACCAATATTCTGTCCATCTTTTCATGATTCAGTTGTTTCTTTAGCACTGTGTTGTTGTTACTGTGTTGACTACACCCAAGAATTTGTAATGTTCCACATGTTGAATTTCCTGACCATTTATGGCTAAAGCTAGATGGCCACTACAACTCTTAATGAAGTCCATCACTGCTTCTTTTGTTTTGGAAATACTCCCATCTCCAAGTTGTTGGCTTGGAAGGAACCTTTTCATAAGTGGCAGGTACCACAAGGTGTTGAAGAACTGAGTGCTAACATAATGACACTGCATTATTGACAGACCTATTGCTCTATATGCAAACTAATAAGGTTCAAGGACAACACTGGACAAGTGACTGCAAACCAAGTGCTCCAATACCTTCATTACAACAGATGTTAAGGCGACAGGTCTGTAATCATTCAGGCAGGTTGGGTTCTATTTTTACAGCACAGGAACACTTGCGTCTTATCGGATTTGGCCAGATCGGATAATGGTCAACAAATGGTACAATTACCATGTTCCACGCATGGAAATAATGTTTACACATAGTGTGAAACTAACATATTACTGTAATAAACGTATTTACTAATTGTTTATTGCTGGGTATTATACGTAACACAAGCCAAATTGCCCCTCAAGGACATTAAAGCTTTACTCGACTACAGATACACATGCTGACTGGTGGTGTGAACAGCCTTACAGTCATCTGATTTCTGGTTTTGAGTACAGTATAAATATCAGTACAAATGAATGATGAATGATGAACAACATTTCCATTTCCAAAAATAGCAGAAATATGAAAGTATATCACCATTTTAAATACCAGAATAATAAAACTGCATTGGCATGTGTTTTTTTCTGCGTTGAGGTGAGGCATTTCAGCTTTGTAGCAGAATGTAGCAGAGTATGAAGCAACGGTGCCCTCCATCATCCCTCATGCAAGTTACCAAAACTGAAATCCCTCTCTTTCACTCCCACTTTTCTTTTCAACTCCAATTCCCTACATGTCTCCCTGTCTCTCTTCCCTCACCACAAAATGCTCAAAGCTGTTCAATAAAACCTGAATTTTTAGGTGAGACTACCAATGGAGACAGCAGTACTCCCTTGATCCATAATTAATGTGTATATGCTGCATGTGGTTGAATGAATGTGCATTGCTTGCTACAGAGAGGAGGCAGATGACCACTGTGAATGTGCCACCCAAACCTTTTCAAACGTTTTCTCTTTTTTCCATCAGACTAGAGTGAATGTGTGAGTGAGTGTGTGTGTGTGTGTGTGTGTGTGTGTGTGTGTGTGTTCAAGGAATGATATTTATGCATTGTTCTTTAAAACCAGAGACATATGTCACATTCTGACATTTGTTTTTGCATGTCAGTTTTCTCCCACAAAAGCATTTTAATAGCAACCATAAGAGATGAGTTCAGTCTTCTTTCCCCACCGCATGACATCACATCAACTACTCTTCTTGACTTCTTCTAATGCCTCAGGCTGCTTGGAGTGTGTATTATCCAACATGTCGGCTTCTTGTGTGCCACCGCCAGGGGCCACAACGGTAACTCATGCAATACTCTCAAGTGGTTTTCATGTCATATTCTGACTGTAATTACCATGTACTGTATATACTATATGATAGAAATTCACAAGCTCAATCAAACAGAAAAACACCAGTTCCCAGCTGTAGTGAATCTTACCATTGTTGGTTTGTCCTTCTGCAGTACTTTAGACTTGTCCACAATCTGAACTGAAGACGGTATCTCTGCAAACACAAAAGGTGACAATCAGGTTTTGGAATCACAAAAGAGTACTTGGAGAGAATGTACATCACGTTGTTTGAATGTCCTTCTTTTCTTCATACTGTCTATTATTTCTAAATGTATCTACAGAACGGAGGGGCACAGTGAGTACCAACGCAAATGTTTCACTGACAACATCCAGCATCTGGCAGGTGGACAGCCCGGTTCATCTAAATGCTTAGCTGCAAACTGATTCAGTTGTTAATATTTAAACTGTAGGACATAATTTTAGATTGTCCCGTGTTAACTACAACCTAATTCTCTCTAAGGCCTATTGAGCTTATGTCCTATTTCACGCTTGGGTTTGCAAAGACCATTAGCAGGTGATACATGGGTATCTATGGGTCACGCAATTCATAAAAAACTAATTCAAAATAAATTCCTAAAGCAAAGGAGGAAACAAAAAGGGACACTACACAGTGGATAACATTGAGTTTTAATGCAAATAAAACCAATCTGTTTGTTAGGAGAACTGCCTCCAAATATGTCTTTAAATGAGCTTGACTGATGCAATGTTTTTGATTTTTGGTTAATGAGTAATTAATGACTTCCTGGAAATTACACTGAAATAGCTTTTAACGTGACAATATTCACAAAATGTGAAAACAGATCAGTCTGCATGAATGTATTTATTTGAAAAGGATGTGCACAAGATAATTTTGCAGAATGCATTAAATAAATATTAGAGCATTTGTAGCCCAGTATCTCCATTGTACAGTCAGAAGTGCACTGCAAATGCAATGCTTCCAAATGTACTATATATTCAGGTACCGTTGTGACAAATGTTAATGTCATTCTAAAAATGTGACATGATGGTCTCTATATGAATATGTAGCATTCCTGGCTTGATCCATCTGTTTAAGTAATTACTTTTTTTTTATTATGGGTGTCTTTCATGGTTATATTCAGACATGACAGGACTGTTACAGAAATATGGAATCATACCACAAGCATAATATATGGAAATTCAAGCGGGACCCCCGCAAGCGGGACTTTATCGCCAGTTCTCCTCTTCTTACTCTCATCCCACCTGAACTCGTTTTTGGGGCAATCACAACTGTGCCCAGATTGGCCCTCTTTCACCTGAAGCTGTCTGAGGTCCAACACACATCAGATAGACTCTCCTGGATATTACAGACTGATGCACCTAGTCTATTCAAACGCCATCTGAAGTGACCACTGATTCACCAAACCCATGTGCAAAAGGAATGTGGCTGTGGTAGAAATACACGCATTAAACTTGAAGACATCTTGTGTGGTTCTAATCGATCAGCTGCTATTTAAGTGAATCCAGCAAAGATAGAGCAGGGAATGCAACTCCATCACAGCGGTGGTATAAATTAGAGCCGTGAATCAATTAAAATATTTAATTGTGATTAATCGTATGATTTCATAGTTAACTCACGATTAATCGCACAATTATCTGTTCTAAATGTACTTTTCAAGTTTTTAATGCTCTTATCAACATGGGAGTGGCTTTATACAATATTTATTATTATTATTGCAACAATCCAAAACAATGACAAATACTGTCTACAATATTCTCCAGAATAACCTCAGAGGTACTGTATGCTCACAAAACATGCTGAAAGCATAATATGGCAAACTGAAGCCCATTAAGCAACAACAGATGGGCACATTGACCTGAGTGTAATTACTTGGTAATACTAACACAATGTGGTGTCCCACTTTATACTTGGAAAGGTTAACTAAACAGCAGCTCAACATTTAAACAATGGGGCTCATGCTTTACAGCAACAGACACATTGTACAGGTCATGGTCATTAGTCAAGTAAATATAACAATGTAATGTAACAATGTAATTGTGTTTAACCTCACATGGGTGGAATTAAAGGCTCCCAAAAACATCCGCTTCTACCACGTGGGATCAAAACAGGGTGATACAAAAAATAAATTTAAACAAACAATAAGTAAAGGGTGAGAGACCACTGTGATGGTTCTGGGGAGGCTATGTGCCACGCAAGGCATATGCTCCAACGGAAGTATCCGCCAGTCATGTTGCGTGCTCTATCAGTGGTCAGTGTGCTGACTTTATGTTCAATGTCCCGCTGTCTGGCTACTTGCAGAAAGTGCTTGGCATACACGTCGGCGAAATGCTTCTCCTCTACCTAAGTTCTCACTGTGCATCAAAATAATGTGCTGTGATCCCGAGGTAACTGTGATTACTGAGAGAACTGTCCGGTGAGTGCAGCGGCGCTGCATCACTTCCTGATTTCCCAAACTACAGAGCGGCCAGAGGCCCTAATCACAGAATATGTATGCGTTAATTGCGCGTCAAAGAAATGAGTGACGTTAAAAGGAATTTGGGTGAACTTGTTATTATCATGTTATCTTTGACAGCCCTAAAATATATTAATGTTGATTATTAACAGTGCAGAAACACCATAGACCACCAAACACTAAGTACTTAGCATGAAAGCTAATTTCAGATTAATTAACAATGAAGTTGTAAGGATAGGCACTGTTTTAGTGTTTAGCGTCAGTATTGAGCTTACTGTAAACAAGGACAGAGACGGGGTACTCATTGAGGTTGGAGCCTGACACCACCATGCAGGTGAAGGTCTTCTGGTCTTTGAGCGTAGCCTGAGAGATGAGCAGGCTGAAGTTGGCATCGATGCTGACCCGCTGGGCATATTGGTCTGTGGCCTGAACTGTGGCCTGCGCGCTGCTGACCTGTTTGATCAACAGATCGCCACCAGTGCCATCATCTTTCTCCTGAAGGGACAGTTGGGACAGAGAGGTTAGGTGATTTATAAATAAATCACTGTTCCTCATTCCTCAATTATAATTATAGTTTAAATTAACAATTCAATTCAATTTTATTATAGTATCAAATCATAACAAGAGTTATCTCAGGACACTTTACAGATAAAGTAGGTCTAGACCACACTCTATAATTTACAAAGACCAAACAATTCCAGTAATTCCCAGAGATGTACAAAAATGTAACAATCTAGGACACAGCATTGAACATGTCATTCAACAAACCTGCAGAGAATATCTAACTGTGATATAATTAAAAGTTGTAACATCATGAAAAGAATTGTTAATTAGAGTCAGTACACACTGCCAGGTCACAATGTCTCTTGCAATATTAGTAGATTGATCATGACAGATCATACATTTATCTCATTGTTACTGTCTAATTACACTACAGATTCTAAATGTTTTGTTGAAGACACAACCCTTGTAACCTCAAGTCATGTCTTGAAGTTTCTTCCTAAAGTTACACAAGCATCTTTAGCACTTTGTCAGCACCTGTACCCATTACACGGGTGGGAACTGGACAGGAAATGATTCTCTCATAGTTTCATATTACTCACTCCCTCTGTAAGGTCAGCTAGTTATTGTAGCATTACTGTAGGTGTATCGGCACAGCCACGGTGACATCAAATGTTTTGTCTGCCCCAAAGATATTCAGTTCATAATGATATGACAAAGAGATCAGCTGGAACCTTTTTTTTTTTAAATAATATTTATCATTTTATTAAAGCTGTTGTGTCTGAGGGGGATTTCATAACCTAAATTATCTTTTACATTATATTTCACATTTATTCACATATCATTTCCAAAGCAACTTAGCACAGTTGAATCAATTTGTCTTTTAAATGGCACTGATCCTGATTAGACGTGTGTAGACAGAAGCTGTACTCACCATAAACTAAAGTCTCTTTCCGACCTAGTAGTTACAGGAACGTAGTTCTGTTTCATCAACAGTTCTACTAACTAATCTCCCCCAAAACTGGTTTTGCCATTTGCATTCACACTGGCCAAGTGGCCATAGGGACTGGTAGGAGGGGTAAGGGAGTGACGCAAACACGGCAAAGGTCTTAATAGTGTCGTCACTTGACTTTAGCGCAACCAGAGATGGGAAGTAACGAAGTACAAATACTTTTTTACTGTACTCAAGTAGATTTTTCAGATATTTTTACTTTACTTTACTATTTATTTATTTTTTTTAAAGTGAGAGAAAAGAGGATAAATCAGTTAGATCGTGTGTGTGCGTCCTTGAGAACTGTAAGTCGTATAACTTATGTTGTCAGTTAATTTAAGCCTGTTGTTGTATTGGTCTATATTTCTTGCAAACTTAAAGTAAGTTAGCTAGTGATTTAGTTGTTTGTGTTCACCTGTTAGCTAGGTTGCACGTTGCTTGATCTTATTAAAGCATCAAAAGAGAGAAGTTGTCTTCGTCCGTGTTTTAACAGACACACCTGGGGCAAAGTTGGAAACCAGAATCAGCTTTAAATACAGTCCTAATCTAGTCCTAACTAACAAGTTTCAAATAATTTCACTGGAGTTACCGTTATTATTTTTCGCGTCATCAATACCGAATTCAATCTAATTGGATCTAATTGGATGGGAATATACTGTATGTTGCACTTGATGCACCGACTCTTAACAGCACCAATAGACACACAACACAATCCAAGTGGTGGCTTATCAGTAATACATTTGTTTTTCCTTGTGGGAGAAAATGGTGTTGGCCTGAGAATGTGTGAAAAGTGTCAATTGTGCATCTGAGGAAAGAATGTCAGGGCCAATGGCTCTTATGGACCTTTTTCACAGCAGAGATTTTGACTTGTCATAGTAGAAAAAGCACAGCTGAAATTGATAACCTTAACGATGGCTCAATTCCATCAAGTGTCCCAGTAAGCTATTTCAGTGAGTCAGCATGCACAATACCAGGGCCTGTCATGTTGTCAAGTGGAATGCAGCCATCATTAATGGGTTTGAATACACCTGTGCTTTTTCTACTATGACATGTCAACATGTCTGCCGTGAAAACGGTCTATTAACTTAACTTAATAAATAATCAAGGCATACAATATACATGTATATAATGTAATAATGCCACTCTGGTCATTTGTTCCCCTCAGAAAGATCCCACTGAACAAAGAACATATAAAAGATCTGGCATTTCTTTTCCCTTTGGAAATCTTGATCAATGTAAAAACTCAATGTATATGCCTGTTTTAGGTCTCCAGGATGAGGGTACTATTTTTCTGTGAACGTGCATTATTTCTAAAATATTTTACTTTTTTTTTTTTACTTTATTCCTAGGACAGACATTGAAAACATAGTTTATTTACCTGGAGGAAAGAAAAAAGTAGTTTGGGTCTTCTCTTGGTTCTGTACATCAGTGAGGAATTTAATATGGGAGCTACAGGTTTGTATAATACAGGTTGCTGGTGGTGACCCTGCTATTTATAATCACTGTGTTTTTAAACCACAAGCTTCAAAATGCTATACCTTTAATTTGAAAATTTGCAAAAAAAGTCTTCCTAATTCTTCCAGGAAAACGGAGTGTAAAAATTTATGTGACAATGTTTAGTCACATACCAAATATAAGCCAAATTATTTCATCCGGTCCTCTTTTGCCTCTTCTTTCATGTCAGTGAATGTCTTGGGAAAGTGTTTGTTCAGTTAACCTCAAACTCTTCATAGACAGTATTGGGAGTCAGTATCTACTTACGTATTTCCACTTGATGAACATCAGATCCTGTGGTGCTGGAGCTCCACCATTGCATGGTATTACAATGACCTCTCCATACAGGGCAGTCACATTGTCTGTTCCCCACACTGCAACAAAAAAGTCAACAGACTGTTACTATTAAAAGAAAAAATACTGTACTATCACAAGAGCCAATGAGAGCAACAATCCTGACTGCCTGATTCAGTCACAGGTGTGCAACAACAGGGGGAGCTTTTGTCCAGAGTGCTGCCTGTTGGGAGCCTGATTGGCCAAATCTGGGCTGATGAAGTGAGCCATCTGTATTTTCCCCTACCTCGAGTAGTGTTGCGGTGGGCTTCCCCAACCTTCCAATAGAGCTATGTGTGAGGATCATCTGAGTTCATAGGAAACCCAGCAACAACTAAAGTAAATGTAAATGGCTTGTATTTATATAGCGCTTTTCTAGTCTTAACGACTACTCAAAGCGCTTTAACATAGTACAGGAACCATTCACCATTTACACACATTCATACACTGTGGCCGAGGCTGCCACCTGCTCATCACATAAACATTCACACACATTTACACTCCAATAGCGCAGCATCGGGAGCAACTCTGGGTTCAGTGTCTTGCCCAAGGACACTTCGACATGGAACTGCAGGGCCAGGGATCGCACCACCGGCCTTCCGATTGGTAGGTGAGCGCTCTACCATATGAGCCACAGCCGCCCCAAAGTAAGGGAAGTGGGATTTTTTATCTGATGAGGAGAAACCTGATGTCTTAGATCGATTAATGTGGTGGCTTTGATCAGTGGTGAGGGCAGGAGGAACAGAGGAGTAAAATACCATATGTGGCCTATACCCCTGTGTACCAAGACTCTGAAAGAGACTGTGGTTAGAATGGGCAACTCCTCCCAAGTATATTTAGAAATGGATGGGTGTGAACAAAGTGAATAAAGCTACACCACACTATGTTGTCATTCAAAATGTCACAATACCACATTTTAAGCATACCTCCCATTAAGTGTGATGAGGTGGAGCTCAGCGGGTCAAGCACAGTGCTCTGTGCACAACCCGAGGAAATTATTTCCTCTGTCCACAACAGTGAGGGAGCACTGAGGTGGAGTAGTTGCTATGGCGGCACAGCCCAGTCATGTGCAATGTGGGAGGAGGGAGCAAAGGGGTGGAGAGAAGATGGATGGATGGAGGTCAGAGCAGAGTGGAGTGACACTTAAGTCTTCACGCTCCAACTCTTTCTCTTTGAGCTTTTAGCTAAACAAGCAGAACAAGAAGCGGTGCAGATTCTGGTCATTCCAGAGTGATGAGGCCAGAAAATGCACAAGTGCAGCTGCTCACTGAAGTGGCTGCTTTTGCTCAAACCATGCCTCTTGCTCATCTTTTCATACTTCCTCTGTTTCCTCTGTAACTCCAGTTAGACCGCAACAACACAATAGTCTATTTCTATTCAAAGTTGATGCTGTTGACAGTAATCAAGCTGAATATTAAAACAAGCCACAAAAAGCAACACACAATGCTTTAATTATAAAGCATTGTGTGTCCTTTTTTTCTAAGATTTTTTAAACCGGTCCAATTTTACCAGCAGCACTATTTCACTATTAAATGTGTTGAGGCTGTAAACGTCAGACTACTTTACATGCTTTTATTTTCCTTGAAGATAATGTATTTAGTAAATTGTGTTTGATACCTCAAGTGAAGACAATCAATGAGAATGAAACTGATACAGTATGTGTTGATACAAAAATACATGCATCTATTTTCTCTCACAATATAACCTGTAACCCCTGTGTAGATCCTACTCAGCTCAAGTGTGCATCCAGCCACCAACACAGAATATTCCAGGAATCAGTGATTTTATCACATTTACCAATTAGGCTATTTGAAATCTGTCAACCTTTGAGTAAAAGTGACCATATGGCCTACTTATCCTGCAAGATGTACTATGTGCTTCCTTTTCATATGATATAATAAGTAATGTCACTTTTGACTCGTGGTTCTGTTTATTCACAAGCAGGGAATAGCTGACTTTGTTTGAAAGGCTAAAGAAACACATCAGCTGTGTGAACTTCCAATCACACAAAGCTTCATTGTATATCTAGTATATCATGTACAAAGCTGCTTTCATGTTTAACCAACCACACACACAATGTGTTACTCTAGTTATGGTTAATGAATATGACTGTTTTCTCCGGTAATGTAAGACACAAGTCACATGGGAATTCAGCTCATAGAGTCAGCTAAATATATCATCTTTGAACACATAACAACAGTTACAGAGAAGTAAACAAACAAATGTCTCAGTGAATCCGAGCTGGATGGCCAATTATGAGAATCTGTTTGCCTGAAAACTTCAGAGTGCACTGGATTTCACATTTACACCAAGGTGACAGTTGCAGTGACTTACAGACAATATAAAGAAGTGGTGTTAAAATTGTAAAAAAAAAAAATCTGCATACAAAGACAGTATGCATATTTATCACTGAATAGCATACTAGTAAATATTGCTGGTGAGTGGCATTAGCCAAAAAGAGAGAAAATAACAATGTGCAGCAACTCTAAGGCAAGATAAAGACTTGTCTAAGTCTAAGACGTGTCTAAGCCCGCCAGGATTCTGCAGGGGAATAAAGACAAACTGGGTAGAAGAAGAATAAAGCGTGATTTATACTTCTGCGTAAAAATCTACGCCGTGGCTACGTACGTATATATCTGTGTCCCCACACCTAAGTGGGGACACAGATATATGCCGGATCCTGCGCTGTAGCCTGACGGGCACCTCTCGAAAAACAGCGACGCACGTCGTGTCTTGGCAGCGTTGCATTTCCCCCAACTCATTTCCTGGTTCTCAACATGAAATCAAGGAGAGGGTTAACTTTTCCTGCTAGAGATTTCTCACCATGGTCAGAAAGAACAGGGGAGACAGTTTGTTTCTCTTACTATGACCTGGAGTCGCTACTCACTCCAAAGCTAATCGCCGTCACTCTCTCACTTTCTCCCTCGCTCTACCACACACTCCCCACGCACACACACATGCCGGCTCGACACACACGCCAACCCACAAGTATAAACTTCAGGCCACTTATGTAGGCTATGGCAAAAGCTCTGCGTAGAGCCTCCGCAGAACCATAAATCACGCTTAAAGAAGAATTTAAGGTGTAACTTAACAAATAAATAAATAAAAAGTTGTAGACAGCAGGCTTTCTTGGTTTACTTTAATGCAAAATACTTGGCCACTTTCTTTTCTCATTTTTCACATCCCTCCTCTCCCCAAAACCATAAGTGTATTAGAGTCGATTTTTGACAGTCCGCCACATTTGGTAAAAGCCTTTCACAGATACAAACATGCCCCCCCCCTGTCCTGAAGGCATGGTTTTATTGCTAAGCAGCTTTTACACAATTGCTCTTATCTCACTATTATCCACCAGCAGAACAATGTGTTCCAGGGGAGATGAAAAAGGCCATTCTGGGGTCTGATGGGGATCCAGCCTTCATCACTATTAAAGTGACACTGCAAAGTTAGTACTTTTGTGGCTTTCAGGACCTTTTTGCACTTTTTAATTTGTCTAAATGCGTACAGCTGGGTTTATTTTCCGCTCACATCTCCTCTGAGTGCTCTGTGTTATCAAACTGTAAAGGGATTTTTGACAGTAAAAAGCTTGCTAGTCTTCCAGAATAAAAAGCGAAGCTGTTTTTGCACTCCAGAATTTGAACTGATTTCATTTTGAGCTTATATGCATGTGTACGCAGATGTTTTATGTCCATAAAAAAACAACTCTATATGAAGCATTAATGTGATCGGTTTTAATTATTAATGTTTTGGCCATGTTACAACACATGGGGAGCAATGAACTAAACACTCACTTGAGCTAGTATGCAATGCAATCTCATATCTGAAGCACAACCATTCTGCTACATTTGCTTTGGAGAGTTGCATTTTAAGAATGAGGATGATTATTTTCCCTGCTGCATGCCCAAATACACTTCAAGGCTGACAGACTCTTCCTGAAACCTACCTACCTTCCTGAGCTGTACCACATGATATTATTATATGTAGAATGACTGGCTCTATGTTGGTGTCAATTGCCAGTCGTTATCCAACTTATGTTTCGTAGGAAACAATCCCTCTTCTTAACTGTACTGTGTACACTGTGTGTGGAAACTAAAGCATTTGTGGGAGGCTACTTCCATTACATCTCATCTGAGAGGATGGGTGTGCGTAAACCGCGTATAGCCCATGCCAGCCTTGCAGCTGTCACAGTGAAATGTGATTCCTCGTGTCAAGCACAGCCTCCAAATCAAAATGGAACTGTGATTGCACCTCCTCCCCCAAACACATCCCTCCCGAAAATAAATAAAAGCCCAGGTTTTGTGGATTTAACGCTGACTAAAAATACGAAGCAACAATAAACTGCCGGATACATCCGTCGTTACCTTCAATGCCGGTAGCAAACATAACAAGACTCAGCTACTTCCTTTGCAGAGCAGGTGTGCTTTGGGACAAACTCACTTGGGGCTTTGTCAAGTGTGTGTGTGTCAGTGTGATGCAGCTCAGTCAACAGCCAAGGAAGTGAAGTGAAGATAAAAAGTACTTGACCTTAAGGAGCTACCAGACCCTTTTATAATTATTTTAACTTTCATATCAAAATTATTTTAACCAGAAAATGCCTTACTAAGGTTAAAATTATTTTTAGAAAACTTCAGTATCCTGGCCAAGACAGTAGCAGCACAGCAGGCATTACAGGTATGTGTATTTAAGCATGTATGTTTACCCACATGCCTTCACACACACTTTTCTGGACTCCTCATCAGTCTGACTAACACCGAGATCAGACAGGACGCTTGCAGAGGAGGGAAGATATCGAGACAAACCCCTTAACTTGATAAAAAACGGCTGGAATTTTTAAACGACATACCCAAATTAAAAGTGGTAAAGCTCCCATATACTTTGACACTCTGGGATGTGCCTGACATCATTGGAAAGGAAACACTCTCAATTTTTTGTTACAATTGTCAGGGTGATTCTAGGCCTTACTGACACAGAGTTACAGAGGCTAGAATGGAGGTTTTTTATTTCCGTCCAAGTCATACATCTGTAAAATGATTAAAATAAAATACTGTAAACACATCTGGTAAGATACAGATACACCCAGGCTATAGCAACATGTCCCAGCTTACTATAGAAAAAATCCAGAAGCCAAAAGACTCAAAAATTGATTTTATATGAATTTCTTTCTACATAAATGAAAATACAGTCTGTCCGTTTTTTCTTATTTCAATTTGAAAAGTGCAAAGAAAAAAGCCAATAAAGTACACAATAAAACACTTCTCAAATACACATATCTCAGGTTCATATTGGGTATCAATCGAATTGTCTGCTCATTGGCTAAAAAGGTAGACGGGTCGTCTAGCATTTAAATCTAACTGGTCCGAGCAAATGTCGATCGTCTCAACGTGGTCCTTGACATGTTGTCATCGGCTCGTCCGCTTTCATTGGGCATATCAGAGGCAAACCTGAACGGATTGGCTCAAACGAGGTGCCTACGGAAAGCTTAGACTCTAGGGGATACAGTGACGGCCACGTCGATCATGTAGCAAGCTGGGCAGAGAAGCTAGCGGTGATTAAAGTGCGGAAATGAGAAACTGTTTCACGTTTTTCCGTTGAGATTCGTCCAGAAACTTCAACATTGTGTGGCGAACAGATCGTTTTGGAATATAACTGCTTGGATATTACATTTCCTTGGACTCTTGGGGATTTATGACAAACAAGTTTTGGGCAAAATACCACTTTGTTGCTGAAAGGACAAGGAAAAAAGGTATGCATGCACTCTCGACTCTAGACAATAGCTGCGCAGTTTACGGCTGAATTGTTTTATTTTCTGTTACTTTGTAACGGTTGTGTAACTGCTATAAATCATCTTATGCTTTGTAGGTTACAGCGACGCCACAGCCACAAAGTGTCCCGTCAACGGTGCAGTGATCCTTGAGAAGACCCCTTAAATTAGGGGTGGGAAAAATAATCAATTCTTAGATGCATCGCAGTTCTCTCTAGAACGATTCAATGCTTGATTCAGATAATAATCGATTTTCTTTTCTTTTCTTTTTTTTAATATATTGATTTTTATTTAAAAGTTACTGTCTCCAGACAAGTACAAATCAGAAAACAGTGACTGAAAGAGGATGGGATAATGGACAACAACTTAGAGTTTAGGCAAGAGTGCAGAAAAAAAAGAACACAAAAATGGCCAAAAGGAGAAAAAAAAGAAATTTGTATATATACACATGATCTAATAAGACATACATAAAATAATTAGGCAAAACACATATAGGCGGTTCATCTACTTTATCACATGACATCTGACCACCTCATGTTGCATATTCTAAGAAGCTGACATGGAAGATTACTGTGAGAAATGGTGACTTTCACAAGCATGTTTAAGACTACAAAACAAAAACCTCAGTAGACAAAACATTTCATTAAAACTTGTGTGTGACAAATATATGTCAAAATCTAAGCTTTGTCTAGCTGCTTTGTAGGAAGTGATTAGCAAACTCTGAGTAGCAAACTCAGATTTATATATATACAGTACAGGCCAAAAGTTTGGACACACCTTCTCATTCAATGCGTTTCCTTTTTATTTTCATGACTATTTACATTGTAGATTCTCACTGAAGGCATCAAAACTATGAATGAACACATATGGAATTATGTACTTAACAAAAAAGTGGGAAATAACTGAAAAATGTCTTATATTTTAAATTCTTCAAAGTAGCCACCCTTTGCTTTTTTATTAATAAGGGAACAAATTCCACTAATGAACCCTGACAAAGCACACCTGTGAAGGTAAAACCATTTCAGGTGACTACCTCATGAAGCTCATTGAGAGAACACCAAGGGTTTGCAGAGTTATCAAAAAAAGCAAAGGGTGGCTACTTTGAAGAATCTAAAATATAAGACATGTTTTCAGTTATTTCACACTTTTTTGTTAAGTACATAATTCTATATGTGTTCATTCATAGTTTTGATGCCTTCAGTGAGAATCTACAATGTAAATATTCATGAAAATAAAGAAACACATTAAATGAGAAGGTGTGTCCAAACTTTTGGCCTGTACTGTATATTTTAAAAAATCACGCATGGAAATGTACATAAAAAAATTGTTGCATCGAGATGCATTGATAATCGGTTTAGAATCAAATCGTTGGCCTCTGAAACAGAATCGAATCGTGAGGTGCCAAGAGATTCCCACCCCTACCTTAAATCTGTAAAAAGAAAAAGAAACACTATGCTCATGATATAAGCTGGCCAATTGCTGACCCACCCCACATGATCCACCAAACGAGTATGTGAGTGAGCCAGAGAGAGATGTGTAGAGAAGTGTTTGCCTGTGTCTGTATGAGTCATCAGAAGGGTTTCTGCCATGGAAGTGATCAAAAGCAGACTGAAAGTCAGACTGTAGGCTGGCTAAAAAAAGGAAGCTTGGTTGGGGGGTGGGGGGAAGAGAGCAGTGATACGGCTGTATGTTGACTCTGTGTGTGTCATCAGCATACGCAGGTAGGAGGAGATGTTTATACTTAACCCACACATTGGCTGTCGCCAGAGATGTACCACAGACAGGCCTCAGACCTCTTTCCCACATATGTCCTGAGTGATGGCACTGCTGTTGCAAAGAGCAACAACACATACAATACGTGGCTGGACAAAGAATATTATAAAGGGGTACTCCAGTGAATTTGTATAGACGCTAAGACAAAAATCACTACCTGGTAGACAACAGACCTGGAGATATATGAAATCTATCTATCTATTTTCTGTACTTTGTTGCTTTGGTAGCATCTTTGATAAACCAAATCTAACGTCATAAACAGTAACATCCCAACAGGTAAACATGCTTCTTAAGACACGGTGGCTTCATCTGTTGTCAATACTGGTGGTTGAGTGAAGGGTGTTACCCCCGAAGCCCAAAACAGGAAAGTTGTAACAAGCAATACTGGGAACCAAGCACTTTATAACTGCATTTTGTGTCACATGTTGTTTGTGAGAGTTTACACCAGTAATTCCCAACCTGCGGTACGTGTACCCCAGGAGGTACTTCTGCAGTTACCAGGGGGTACGTGTAACGATTGTACAGTAGCTAAACTAATTTCAAAAAATTATGTAAGTGAAAACTAGCTAGCAAGCAAGAAGTTTAGCTAAATGTATTAAATCGTATAAATAACTAGTTAAAAGTAATGACTTAACAGTTTGAATGATTAGCTAAAGTAATACAGAAACGGTTCAAATATCTAAAAGTTGAAATAGTTAGCGAACAGCTGAACTAGTTAGCTAAAAGTGGTGGCTTAGAGCAGGGGTCTGCAACCTTTTTAATATGAAGAGCCATTTTAAAATAATGTTAATATGTTAAGCCTGTGATCATCTACGGAGCCCGCTCAGGCAGTGTTATTTTTTCCTTCACGTCACATTCTGTGAGGAAGGCAATGAGTATTTGCCAATCAGAAACAGGGTAGGGCGGGTCTTCGGGGAATGCGGATGGGGAAAAAGTCAATTTAAACCTGTTCTCCTACCAATGGCTGTGAAAGAGGTAATTTGGCATGCAGATTGGAACATTTCCAAAAAAACCTCTTGCATACTTTTAGTGTGCCATTGGTTGAACTACTGTATGTGCCTAAGGTTGCTGACCCCTGGCTTAGAGTAACGTTAATGGATAAATGGTTGAAACATTTAGCTTCACTGCAAGACGTAGTAGTAGAATAGCTGACCAAATCACCTTCAATATTAACAGTTCAAATAATAATATCCACTTTTATATAATGAGGAGTGTTATATTTAGAACATACATTTGGAATTGATGAAGGGGTACGTGAGTTCATCTGACAGGGCTGCAGCAATGTTATGTGTTTAAAAACAAAGCCACCAAGATAACTGGCTAACAACATAGTCTTTGAGACGTTGGTCTCTTAGTAGCAGTAGAAATAATTGGAAGATGAATGTAGTTTATTGGAGAGTGCAAAAGGGGCACTTTGACTTTGTCCTCTCCACTCATTTATTTGATAACATTAAAGAAATGTATTTAACAGAAACTGCAGTTGCATAAGCATAAAGAGAACCTCAAGTTTAAATAAACAATGAGTGAGTTATTATGAAAGATGGCTCTGAATTAGTTATCAAATCAATTTCTGTACTTTCAGCTTATTAATACATTGAAATATGTGATCTGGGGCCGACCACTTCCTCTGTTTAAATTACTAAATGTACCCATCTTCAATCTACTACAATCTGGGATGTTGGGATTGCAGTGTTCTGCACAGCAGAGGAGAAAACCTAAATAGTGACTCTGTAGCTGAACAATACAGCTCCACTGCACTGAGCCCTCGACCCCACCATCAACACAGTGGGAAAAATAACCGGCTGGCACTTACTGCAGTTACACACAATGGTCCACACCTGGTGAAAATGCAGCTGTGCAGCCCTCCTTAGCGAAACAGAAGCTGTAATCTTATTTCGGGAGATGTAATTAAAAAAACAAGCCAGTGTTCCAGGGCAAGAAAGTGAGATGTAATTAGCTCCAGCCTGATCCATGGATCAGATTAAGGCCAGTCTCCAGCACATTAGTGCTGTGTCAGTGAGTGGAGACATTTGATCCCACTGTTTACATTTTAATTTGATCTTTTCTGGCAAATGTAAGGCTAAATCTCAATAAAAAGAACGCCTTCCCCTTCTCCAAAATAAATCCTCCTCTTAGCATTCTACTTTGAAATACTTTTGATCATTCAAATGCATCCCCACCCCAGAAAGACAGAGTGGCATACCAATAAGATGATATGCAAGAGAGGGTGAGATGAATTATTCTTACCAAGGTCAAACGACCAGCATATGGAATGAAAACATCTTCAATCTTGGCTGTCATGATGATGTGAAATAAATCTGAATTCAACAGCTATAAAGAATCCAATCTTTTACACAAACCTGTAATCCTTTTTTTGTCATTCTCGATTGCCTTTCTTTTCCCTCGAGATGCTTACATGTTTCCTTCTAAGGGATACTGGGTTACAACCTGAGGGATTTGGGATGATTCTCAGAGGTAAATGATGGATACAATGTCAGCACTTAAAGAGGACAGTCCTGTACCATCTGCAGGGTTCCTCACCCCAGTGTAAAACTACACCTCTGGAGTCCTGCAGGCAAGCTGTTAGGGTCAATGTCAGTAATGGGTTGGGTTGCTGGCACTTAACAGATAATTTGTTGCCAGCATAAACGGCAATCAAGAAGCCATATGTACATCAATGCCTGTCAATATCTACCAGGAGCACCATCTGTATCAGGCTAAGGCAAAGCTAAAGGGAATACATTTAAGATGGTAGTTTGGATTTATGTGTCAATATATACCTCCTACATAGTCTCACATTACCAACCATCATTTGTTACAACGCCTTATACGACATCAATCTGCCTGCAGACACAAACAGTACCCACAATGATCATGAATCGAAGATGGATATTTTATACTTCATGATTGTTACCATTAGGTTGTGCTCATTCTGGTTCTCTCATAAAGACAAAAATACATGTTCAAGAACATCCCGGATCACACGCTTTGCATTTAGGATTATACTTAAGGACATGCTGTCACAGATTTGTGGTTTGAAAAAAAAGTAATGTTTATGGAAATAACAGAGGAATGACATTTTTTGGTGGACTTTTCTTTTGAGCTGTTTCTGAGTCTTGAATCCTGTCCCAGTAACCGCACAAAACCCAGTCAGCTTCAAAACCCAGTCAGGCTTCTGTTACGGTACAAAAATGCGTGCAGGAGGGTTGAACACAAATGAGCCATTCTGAAGGGAGAAGCTGGTACTCATTGTGGAAGACATGGGCGAGGTATCTAGGTAAATTATCTATGGGGTGCGCGTGTGTGCATGCGTGTGCGTGTGTGTGCGTGTGTGTAGGAGCTGAGCCCCGCCCTCTATAAATCACCAACAGTAACATAGTTTTTTCCTGACTTAGGCGCTAACAAAAAACACTTATAATAACTTTATAACTTTTGTTTTTTTTAAAATAACTTTTTGGTGGACTTTTCCTTTGAGATGTTTCTGAGTCTTGAAACCTGTCCCAGTAACCACACAAAACCCAGTCAGGCTAATCACAGCTTCTTTTACGGTACAAAATAGCGTGCAGGAGGTTTGAACACAAATGAGGGAGCTGCAGATATTAATAAATGCTATAAAAGTAATTATAGATATATATATATATATATATATATATATATATATCTCCTCTACAGCTGAATATATATGTTCTAATATGTTTAAAAGAACCAGAGATATATGTATTGCTTTTTGTATTTATTCTGCAGAGAACAATTAAACATGATGACAAGGTCCCACATGGTATTAGCACCCATGGAACAACAGAACTACAGAGGTGGCGGTGCGACCTTTGCTCTGACACTTCTAATAAAATCATGTTTTAAAACGAGCAGGGTGTGGCAGATGCTAATTCTAGTGGCTGCCTGTAGGCTGTTAGGTTTGTTCAGAGGCCAAATATGCCTGAGTATACTTAGCTGCATAAAAGGGAGCCCAGACAGTCTTAAAATGCACTTTGTTTAGTTTTGCATTATTCTAATCTGTCCTAGCACTGCCACTACAGAAACCCATAGGGTTCCTTTTGGCAAGATAGTTCAAGTTTTATGACATGCAGTACGGAAAATAAATCTGCTAACAGTCAGTATGGCTTCTCGTTACCAACTGGATTTGAAGATGAAGGGCCAGTGACTTGTGGTGTGGAGGTCAGAACAGGGCTGCTGAGTCCCAGTGGATTCCTCTGGCTGAGTCTAAATTACTATCTATGACCACTAGCATGCCTTGAAACAGAGGGCAGACATTTAGTGCATTCCTGCCTGTCTTTCTCACGCACACATGTATACTAAGCTTTGCAATGATGCCATGCACCTTGAAATCTTGAAATGCTATCATTGATTTACAGGAGCAGTTTTTATAGCACTGCACTCCTCTAGCCTTATACTAATTCATCCCCACTCTGCAAAGCTTTCTAGCAACGCTGCTAGCGTTATTAAGATGTTTAAACTAGGCCTGTAACAACTATTACATAATCACTGTTTCTTTGTTTAACCGCAATTGTTGCTAACATTAGCTAAGATCTTAAGGCATATGACTGGTAATTGTTGATTTTATTTAGATGTGCAAAATTGTATATAAGTGATTATTGGTTGGACTATATCTTTTTATTAATATAAATTGTTAGTTGTTGGCACTTGACCCTACAAACGTTTATAGCAACAAAAATGACAAGGGGGGGGGGGTTTAAAAAAATGTTTTATGATATAAAGAGGCGTTGTTTACATCATATGCTGTGTATTTGTGTTATTACATTATCTAGGTCACATGACAGTGATATAACCAAAAGATGTATCCTGGAATTCACTCAAAACTTGAATTTGTTTGAAAAAGTAATACATGAATTAATATTTTTAAATTTCACTGAAAGAGACAATTATATTGTTAATTGAAATAATTTCTAAGACAATTAATTGTACAGCAGTATTTGGAATTTTTACAAGCCTAGTTTAAACCTAACCAACCTGTGCATGGACTCACTTCATTTTCTGAGAAAATAGAGGGTGCTGTAATGGTCAGTCATGAATGGCTTCCTCCCGTTCTATTATTTCCTCCATCCATCCCTCGCAAAGCTAAATGATAGACTATCAGCGGCACATCACTGAGTAGAGCAGCGCGTTCGGTCTCATTATTACAGATCATTATAGATCGGGCTAATTAGCAGTTGTTAGTAGGTTTAGTGCAGCAACCCCCACCTCCAACACACACACACACACACACACACACACACACACACACACACACACACACACACACACACACACACACACACACACACACACACACACACACACACACACACAGAACCTCCATTTCACGAGCTAAGATAGTGAACATTTAGAGAAGACGAGATAAAAGGCAGGCTCCTTTAAAACACACTCATGAGTACAGTGCAAAGCCTTAAGGCGCTGCACCAACCCAGGCCCAGAGTTTGGCCTTTTGGTTGTTATATTATATGTGGTTAGTATTCCACAGTATGTGAGAAGTTGACCGGTATCAAGGATTGCTGTGTTTGAACAGGTTTGGTATGCAGTACGTTATATGCCAGGAGGATACATCTTGACCTTCCTTAAGGAAAGATTGCTCTCAGCAGTTTCACTGAACTGTGAAGTCAAACCTGTTTGCAATCTGACAAAGACCTCTCTGGGCTGAATGAGCTGTCATTTTCTATAAATGAAATGCATATATCGTGAGCAAGCATGGCACCACTTAATCAGACCGATTTTATTTCTGGCTACAGTTGGACTCGCAATGCAGAAGGGTTGGACCCAAATATACGTCTAATATTTGTTCGTTGGGTAGGTATTTGAACTTCAATTTTGTGATTCAAATATTTGTTTTAATTTTACTACATGAAGTACACAGACAGACTGTTGCATCACTCTGTATGAACAAGCTTGTGTTGCATGCAGAAACTGCCACTAGCCAACAAAATTTCCAGACTGATCTCATGAATTAGCGTATGTATGAAACGCCAATTTGTATTCCGTTTTGGCGTGTCATCAAGACGCATAATCGCATTTTTGCGTGTATATCAACGCAAATCAGCCGCCATTGGCCTACATTGCGAGTCAATTTCCGCCGTAGCGAGTAGTATAAAGGAACGGGGGATTGGGTAAGGAGGTAGGTTGGGGTGACGGATGGGTAAAACACAGGACTTTCACCTGTGAGAGCCGGGTTCGCGCCCCGCGTGTGGCGATTTTTCGGCCGTTTTTTGCCGTTTTTGTTTTTAAAGTTTTTGTTTTTAATAAGCCTTACCCAATGTTTCTTTCCTAAACCCAACCATTTGTTGTTGTCGTTAGCGTGTTTTTTGTCGTTATTTTCCGTGTTTTTTGTCACTGTTTTGTTACTGAAGCCTTTCCCTGTGTTCTTTTCCTAAACTCAACCATTTTTTTTTTGTTAACAGGCGTGTGACGTTGTTCTCGCGATAGTACGTTGCGTTCTCGCGATAACGCGCAACGTGGCGAGGCCACGTGGTGGGTATGTTTACATCAGCTGTATACAGCGTGTATCATACACGTGGATATCTGAAAATGGCGTACAATAACACGCCAGTTTGGCTTTATGAAAGTGGCGTACATATTTACGCAAAGTCATGATGCCATGTTGAAATTTCACACAAATTTTCGTTGTACAACACGTCATAATAGTCATAATATGTGCAGTAAGGGTAAGCCGCCTTTTCAACATTAAACCCTGATAAAAGAAAAGTAAAAATTTACGTGTGTGTTTAAAGGAACAAGCCGACTTATTGGGACTTTGTCTTATTCACCGTATCCCCCAGAGTTAGACAAGTCCATACATACCTTTCTCATCTCCGTGCGTGTCGTAACTCTGACACCCCCACCGCTAGCCTAGCTTAGCATAGATCCTGGAGGTAACCGGCTCCATCTAGCCTAGCTTAGCACAGATCCTGGAGGTAACCGGCTCCATCTAGCCTACTGCTCCCAATAAGTGACAAAATAACACCAACCTTTTCCTCCTTACATGTTGTGATTTGTATAGTCACAGCTTGTACAAATAACAACGAGACACAGCCATCTTCTAACTGTCTACATACTGGGAACTATATTCTCAGAAAGGCGAAGCACTGCTACTTCTGCTACTTGGGCAGAGTGATTTGATTGCAGCACCTGAGAAGCCCCGTGGTGAGGAGCAGAGAGTAGAGAACAGCGCAGGCATTTCAGTGGCACCAAAATGAGGCACCGAAATCTGTGTTGCTATTCGGTCCAGTCGCTACCAGGTGCCATATTAGCACTGGGTTTCAGTACACAGCCCAAATGGGAGGGAAACTCCTGATTATATAAAATGCATCCACATTTTGGCAAATTCCATGATATTGTGCATCAATCAATCATAGGGACAGTTACACAAGGCTGTGATTGTGATAATGATCATGACCCCAGTGTCCTTATAGAGTGGTACTTATGTCTGATAACGCCCTGTAAGTAGCCCTGCAGGACAATGCAGCTGAACTGAGGTTGACAATGGAGCAGAATCCACTTTGTTATGCCCACCATATCTCGTCCTCCTTTTCCTCCCACACCAACAGTGGAAAACACTGCTTTTTGAGAGAAAGGGAATGGGAGACAAAGAGAGAGAGAGGGTCTGGGTACATTGCCAGATGGCATGCCTATCAAATGGCCCTGAGAATCCAACACACAATCATGTTCCCACAGTTAATGTGCTAAAAAAAAAGACAAACAAATACTTACATAAGCCCTAGCTTCAGATGCACAAAATAAGGAGAATGTGGTAAAGACCGAGATAAGTGGAATTATTTTTTTTTTACTTTCAAACAGCAACAATAAAAACAAATATATTTCCCAGAGGGTTCAGCTCTAACATCCATTCAAACACACACAGACACGGCTTCTTTTGCAGATAGGTTTAGGGTTTAGGGTTGGCACTTCATCTGGACACTGACTGAGAAATAAGTTGTTTCGGAACAGCTCACCACCTGAAAGATTCTCCCAACACTGCAGGCGTCACAGCACAGCCCTGTCATTATCCAGCTGCCTCTTACCCTCCCTCCTGCTTCAGTCCACCTTACTCCTTCGTCTCTCCTGTCTGTTTTAGACCAAGTTTGAGAGCCTGAATAAGTGCTTTGATCCAGCCCTAATCCCTGCCTTGCTGCTTGAGAAATTTACAGTTGAGAACAATTTGATTGACAGTTCATAATCCATACACACACACACACACACACACACACCTTGTCCTCACCCCCCATTAATCAAAATCAAAAGTCCTGCACAAAACAATATGGCTTTTCATTGGTGTGAGGTTTAGAGGCAGTTGGAGAGCCAGACAAGACGGGGAGAAAGTAGCGCTCTGTGTTTGCTTTTGCCTTCGGTACAGAAAAGTAGACCTGACTCACTGCATTGACACACACAGTGCTGAGTTAGCATTCCCCTGGGCCTACCTAGATAACATTATTTTGACACACATAACCGGTCATAAATCCACTCATACACGCCTCAGTTGTTTTCTGTTAGTTCTGTTAGTGTGTGTGGAAGGGGATGTGGGAGGTCTCCTTATCTATACAAAATCACTGAAATGTCAATGTAGCTCCTGTCTCAATGTACCAGACAGGAACAAAGGGACAGATACTGTATGTCAGAACTATTGTTTATAAGCCCTAACTATATTACAGCTGAAATATAGCAAGCCATTAGTACCTGCACTTAGCAATGACGGCTCTTTTGTTTCTCACATGAGTGCCATGGACATGAACAGGAATGCCAGGGAGGACATGGCCTTGACTTGATGCTACATTCAGGCAGAGCAGGCGACCAAGAAAAACAGCACTCCTCTGCTACAAATCATCATAGACAACAAGACTGGAGGCCACAAATGTTTCAAGTGTCTTCATTCCTACATCAGCTACTATTGTTTAAGATCAGAACACCTGCCACTGACCAAACACTCCTGGCATTCCCAAAGGAAACAAGACATGGGTTACTTTGGTCCGGGAGAGAATGTTTTAAACTACATTTTGAAATTTTCAGTTGTTTTCAAATTTGTATCTAACTGAATATATAGATTGCTAATATCTTTAGCTTGGCATTCTGTTACAATTCAAATGTTAATGTGACCCCAACATATACAGTACAGGCCAAAAGTTTGGACACACCTTCTCATTCAATGCGTTTCCTTTTTATTTTCATGACTATTTACATTGTAGATTCTCACTGAAGGCATCAAAACTATGAATGAACACATATGGAATTATGTACTTAACAAAAAAGTGTGAAATAACTGAAAACATGTCTTATATTTTAGATTCTTCAAAGTAGACACCCTTTGCTTTTTTATTAATAAGGGAAAAACTTCCACTAATTAACCCTGACAAGGCACACCTGTAAAGGTAAAACCATTTCAGGTGACTACCTCATGAAGCTCATTGAGAGAACACCAAGGGTTTGCAGAGTTATCAAAAAAAGCAAAGGGTGGCTACTTTGAAGAATCTAAAATATAAGACATGTTTTCAGTTATTTCACACTTTTTTGTTAAGTACATAATTCTATATGTGTTCATTCATAGTTTTGATGCCTTCAGTGAGAATTTACAATGTAAATAGTCATGAAAATAAAGAAACACATTGAATGAGAAGGTGTGTCCAAACTTTTGGCCTGTACTGTATGTGTGGTCACATTTGTGTTTTTTTGGTTTAATGTGTATATCAGCATGTACATATTAGCCATTGTTTTAAGAGTTATTATGTTATACTATTATGCTAATTATTTTGGATTATGGGATACATGATACTGTTTTAATCTTTAATATTTTAATGTTAGCAGCTAGCTGCGGTGGGGACTGGTAAGAGAGCGGCACCCCACTTTTTTCTTAGAAACAATCTTTATTGCTTTTGTTGTTGTTTGTTCTTTCATACAGGTTAGTGAATTGTAACCCAAAGCGTAACCCATCTATTGACTTCATAAGGCCGGGCTTATTAATGTGACCGTCAAAATGTTTATAATGATTTTGATGTTTAAAACAGTAAAAGTCATACCGTCGTAGCGGAGCGGTAAAGGGATGGCTCGCTTACACTGAACACTGAATGTTTCTATTGTTTGTTAGCTAAGATTTTGTAGTGAGTATGCTATTTGTTAGATTGAACGATTGAAAATAGTTAGCTGAATGTTGGTTTTATTATTACCTAAGTCTGTTTACTGTTAAATATGGGGTTAAATATATTTCAGTAACCTGTCGTCATTGCAGAATGTCAACTTTGCAATATTAAAAGGGGCAATGTGAATAGTAGTGTTTTAAACAGTTATATACAGTAATAAAGAGGTTTAGTTTAGTTACTAAAGATGTTGAGTGAATGTGGAACTCAGCAACTGAACAAAGCAAAGTGTGTGTGTGTGTGTGTGTGTGTGTGTGTGTGTGTGTGTGTGTGTGTGTGTGTGTGTGTGTTTTATTGTAACTGTGAAATTACATGATGTGACGTAGAACAGAAATGTGTTAGGTTTACATTATTTAACTGAAATGCATAGAAGAGAAATGTTGTTTACAGGATTTAACTGAAGTGTTTAAAGAATAAATAAGTTATGACATGATTTTGAGAGAAACAATCTGAAAACACACAGAACCAGCCACATCTATTGCTTCTTATTTGTTCCTGCTTTTATACAGGGAAATTATCATCTGTTCACTGGGTATCAGCCGGTACCACAATATTACCAATTTCCCAGGCTGACTTTTTTGTTAAAAGTTTTTTTTTTTTTTTTTCAAAATCTAATTTGCTTCAAGCTATTGGAGCATCTTGTTTCCAGTGAGTATGAACTTCATTTACTTGTCTTCAGGCTTGGTGATTTGATCTACCTAAAGTTCCATGAGTTGTTTGTAAAAAGCTTGTGCTGAAGGTCTAGTAAGGAAAGCTTGGCTATGTCATTATATATTTGCACTAGGGCTGCACGATATTGGAAAAAACTGACATTGCAATATTTTGTTATCCTGCGATATAAATTGCGATCTGATAAAATACTGGAATTTTTACCAGATGACTTGAATAGCTCTATTGGGAAATAATAAATAATTCTCAAATTACTGGGGTGATTTTGTAGAGGAATGCATCTGCATAAAAATGACTTTTTATTATGAGAACCGTCCTTCCTTGAACTTTTATGACATACAAAGGCAAGTGAGTGTTGAGACTACTGTTCTGAAGTGATTTTGGAGGGGGAAAATAGGTAGTTAAATACACTGGTTTAGCCGCATGACATAATTTTATTCATATAATAGATGAATGACTATCAATAGATGAGTCATGACTATCAATACAGTCATGAGTAATGATATTAATAATGCATGCATGTTGCTTTCTCTAAAATAAAGGGCAGGGCTCAATGCTAACTTTTTAAAGTGGTTGCCAGCTTGGCAACCAGGAATCAGCTTTTGGTTGCCGGAATTAGTGATGCACGATATATCGGCCGCCAATATAATATCGGCCGATATGGTCATTTTTTTACACATCGGTATCGTTCCGATGTCAAAATAGGGCCGATGAATAGGGCCGATGTGAATCATTCCTGTGTATTTGACGTGTGTGTGAGAATGTAGATCTAAATCTGACCTGTGGAGGGCAGTAATATGCTTAACAGCGTCTATACTGCCGAAATCAGAAGAATAAGAAGCAGCAGTCTGGGGGCGGGGATGTTGGTTTTTGCGTTTTGCAGACGGAATCTGCCGGCGAAGTGGGACACTGGAAAATGTAGTAAACCACCGGCCCTCGGTGGGCGGGGGAGAGATGAATGCGGCCCGCCGTACAGGTTAGTTTGAACAGCGGGCAGCAGCAGCGGAGGCCCGAGAGGGCAGCCACGACGGCCGGAGAGGGCAGCCACGACGGCCAGAGAGGGCAGCCACGACGGACGGAGAGGGCAGCCACGGCGGACGGAGCGGGCAGCAGCGACGGCCGGAGAGGGCAGCCACGACGGACGGAGAGGGCAGCCACGGCGGCCGGAGAGGGCAGCCACGACGGACGGAGAGGGCAGCCACGGCGGACGGAGAGGGCAGCCACGGCGGACGGAGCGGGCAGCCACGGTAGACGGAGCGGGCAGCAGCGACGGCCGGAGAGGGCAGCCACGACGGACGGAGAGGGCAGCCACGGCGGCCGGAGAGGGCAGCCACGACGGACGGAGAGGGCAGCCACGGCGGACGGAGAGGGCAGCCACGGCGGACGGAGCGGGCAGCAGCGACGGCCGGAGAGGGCAGTGGCCGGAGCGGGCAGACCTGATCGGAGCGATCATGGGGGGGACATTCTCAGCGGTGAAACGCAAACGGGCGCTGGAGTATAGCTAACCTAGCTAGGTGGAAAGCTAACGCTAGCCAGCCACCTGTTCCATCAATGCTGCTTGCAAGTGTCTGCTCATTAGACAACAAACTGGACTAGCTACATCCAACTTCAACGAAACTCCCGTCGCAAGTTCAAAGACTTCGGATTTTCTTGTTGTGGAAACATGTTGCCGGGTAAGATTAACAGATTCAACACGGGTATTAACACAGGCTTTAATTAGCTGCTTGTATCCAACTAAATGCTAACTGCTGGGGGAGTTTGTGTCTAGTAAATGCCGACCATTATACATTTCACGCAAATTTACAACTGTGTTTATAATCGGCTACATTTAGCTATTGCACACACACGTAAAGTTCAGCTAACGCATACTAGCATTAGCGCTTGGTGGACTGTAAACACCTGTTTCCTGTCGTTTTTATATATTTTAAATGTGTAACGATTAGAGCCACGTTGAAATGTTGTTTCGTGTATATGGTTGAAATGACAATAAAACACATTTGGGTTGAGTTGAATGCTGCCTCACTGTCGGTCTGTAAACGGTAGGCATGGCTTGGGAGTGGAGTCTAGCAGCGAAGCAAGTGCATTCTGGGATTTGGTGTCTTTCATCCATATGAGCCAAAAACACATTTTCTGGTTTATCTCGGCCCAGAAGGCACAAATTTCTATAATTTTGAGGGTTAGGCCTAACCCTAAAGTACTTGGAAATTACTGTACTGACAGTTCAGAAGACTGTAAAAGCCAGTGTCTGTTCAGTCCAGTTTGTTCTGGCTCCATTTTCACATTTTACCTTTTTCAATACTTTTGGCTTTGGCCATTTAAGGCCTACTACTGTACTTTAAAGTTTTGAACTGTTGTACAATGTTCACAGAATACAGTGACTTGGTCTCAAGTGAGTTAGATGTTTATTGTGAATACTCTTGGCTGGTTGGCTTATTCATAGTGTGAATTCAGGACACACTTGTATCCTACAGAGATATCGACATCGGTAAATATCGGTATCGGCCATAACAGAAATATTAATATCGGTTAACGGCCACAATTTTCACATCGGTGCATCACTAGCCGAAATTGACAAAAACTGCTTATATTTGGAGCAATTCATTTCTTATGTAACTATACCACACATTTTATTAATAATGAAACAATGAGATAATGGCTTGCAATATAATTTCCCATCCCTCTCGAATACAGGTGCAACGGATTCCGGTGCAATATTAGCCATATTAGAATTTCAACATTCGCCGTTAAAGTGAACATAAATTGCGTTGTCTGTATGTTTTCACAGCAAACACGAAGAAATGTTGTGTTGCGCACGAACATAATGTTTAAACTTTACGGAGACAACCAAATAAAATATTGACTTCTTTTGAAATAAGTAGGGCTGGGTATCGTTCAGAATCCTTCAATCCGGTGCCAATTTCGAAACCTCAGTTTCGATACCGGTTCCTAACGATAGTTTTTTCGATACCATACGTTTTAAAATCCATTTCAACATCAACAAAAATACATTAAACACAAAACTTTTATTTTCCACCTTAATTGTCAATCACAACAGTTATCAAAATGTAAAAATTCTGGTAACACTGCTCACTCACAGTAACATTAATAAAAATGCCTTGCCTTACAAGCTCAGCCTGTCAGTCAGTCATCAGGGCAGAGAAACCACCGTTGTGCCTGCTTGTAAGGAAGTGTAACGTCAACAGCACCGCAACCGCTTTTGGCTCGCCATTAATATCATATCGCAGCAAACGCTGTCTGCGTGAAGTTTTGAAAAACTGTTACTACACTTGAAACCACTTTATCGGCATTGCTGTGACTCAATGTGACTTCAACAAAACTACAGAGCCGACGACGTAGTTTACTCGGTCCGCACCTCTCCGAGTGTGTGTGTGTGTGCGCGCGCGCGTGTCGGTCGGAGCTCTGCTCTCTGTCAGTATGCAGAGAGGACAGATAAGCTTGCGCTTAAGCGTTCAGACGCTTTTGGAACCGAAATTTGGCACTGAAAAATTTATAATTTTTCGATACTCATAGGATTGGAGAATTTTTTTCGGTGCCATAAAAGTATCGATGTTCGGTACCCAGCACTATAAATAAGATTTTCCAGTTTTGCAAGTTTTGATTTGTTTTTATATATAAAACAAATTTTAAACAAGTGGTTGCCAAAGAGGGCAACCAGAGGCTACGAAATTGTTGCCAATAGGGCTGCACAATGTGAGGAAAATATCTTATTGCGATTATTTTGACTGATATTGCGATATTCGAGAGAATTTTCATTTTAGTGATTTTTGCGAGGATCTGTACCAGAAGATTTTTTCTTTCGTCTGTAGGATACAATTTCTAGGCCAGGATGTCTCTGCAGAACCACAATACTTAATTGAGAATGGTTTGACACATATTTGCCTTTAACAAATATTGCGTCCCCGTGCGATTTCGATGAAATTGCAATTAATTGTGCAGCCCTAGTTGCCAATTGACTCAATCTGGTTGCCAAGGACAACCGGACAACCGGACAACCGGGCAACCGTTACTGTCGAGCCCTGAGGGGGCTCCCTGATGTTGCTCTCCTCCTCATTTTAAGGTTGCGGTCAACAACTAGCGGGGCCTGCTTTGGTTGTTGGATTAATTGAGACTTCTCTAGATTAGTGTTACGTGTCCAGTTCCAAACTGTAGTTGGGACAGACTAGGGCTTTGACTCCAAACTTCATTATTCGAATATAATTAGAATATTTTAAAAAATTATGATATTCGAATGAATATTAGGCAGCTCTTAATATTTGAACCTGTTATGGGCATTATTTTTTGTAAATGGGTTTGCTTGTAAACATTGTTTTGAATTCAGATTCCGAGGCTTTTTCACGCATTTCAAAAAGTAACTACACGTCGCGGCGACGCACATCGCTCGGCCGTGGCTTGCATTTCCCCCGACTCATTTCCTGGTTCTCCTCCATAAACAACATGAAATCAAGGAGAGGGTTAACCTCTCCTGCTACAGATGTCTCACCGTGGTCAGAAAGAACAGGGGAGACACTTTCTTCCTCTCAATATGACTCTAGAGTCACTACTCGTTAATCACTGTCACTCTCTCACTCTAACACACACTCCCCACACACACATACACCCCCCCGCTCGACGCACACACCAGCGCACAAGTATAAACATCAGACCACTTACGTAGGTTACGGTGAAAGCTCTGAACTTTCTGTCGAAAGCATACTGTTTGTGTTTAATCCAGGGTCTGACTTTTAATTTTTTTTTAAACAGTCGTGGCAGTTTGTTTTTCTTCTGAAAACATCATTGCCTGCCTATTGACTGATTCACTGCCCTCTGGTGGACAGAACATCTAGGTCTTACTGAAGGCATTTAATGGTCAAATAATAATATATAATATTATTAATATTATATATAAAAAATATATTGAATATATTGAATATATTCAAATATTAATATTAATAAACAAACAAACTTCAAATATGATCTTTGGGCATAAGTCAAAGCCCTAGGACAGACCCCTTGTTTCTTGAGGCTAACTCAGTTCGCTTTAGCCTGGCTTATAGCTGGTAAATAGCTTTTAGTCTTCATTGGAGAATGGTCGGGAGACGTCGTGATAACGGTGCATTAATCAGGTGCATTATTTCTTCTTTGTAGCGAACATAAAACACTGACTACTGTATTTTCACTACCCATGGAAAAGCATGCACTTTAGTGTCTGCGGCAGCTGCTGCTTACCGTTCTTCTCTACGCACACATGGGAGAGCCTCGCTTCCCATAACAAACCCCGCCAGTCTACGTCACATACACACATTACCCACATGGTCGCCTGTCTTAAAGGGGAAGGGTCTGCTGGTAACATTAGTCATGGAAAATGATAACTGTGCAAGTTTTCCTTTTGTATCAAGCAGCAAAAAAGTTGTAGCACTTCTATCGCCTGTCCTGTGATTTTACTATTGCACATGAGCACATCGCAATGTCAATGCTAAAACTATATATCGTGCTAATCTAATTTGCACTGGCTTATTTTATCCATATTTTATGTTTTGGGCATTCTTTTGTTTGAGTGTGGTTATCTTCTCAAAAGTATTTCAGAAACTTTCTCAAATACACAACTATTCATGAAATGTGAGAATATGGATGCATCTAAGACAGCTCTATCAAATAAAATGCTGTGTTGTATGCTCGTTTATCATTTTCATTTGACAAATGACATATAACCATGGTCTAACTTTCCTTTGCACTTTCACCCAAGTGAATATTTACACCAGTAATTCAATTTGACTTCAGTGAGAGAAAATACTATTCCTTGAAAAGGAAGCCGTGGCCAAAGGAAACACAGCCCTTACCATTCTGCTAGAGAAAAGGTGCTGTGTAGTTCGCTGATAAAGGACGAACATTGGCTATGCAAATACAGACTATGTTTACACACACACACACACACTCTGATGGAAGATAACATGTTCCACAGGTGGCTGGGAGCAAAACAGACCCTTCTCTCTCTCTCTCTAGCCATGAGTCCAAATGGATAGACTATGTCATGGAGGTCAAACAAACTCTTCTCCTTGTGGGTGGGAGAAGGGGGGGGGGGGTCTAAGGTCTGAGGAGGCGGGCTATTTATATCTCAGCCATGACAGGGAGAAAGAGAGATTGATTAAGGGACGCCATGGCTTTAAGTAAAACCCAAACAAAAGGCGTATGTAATAAAAAAACTAATTGACCCAAACAAAATGGGTAGGATGAAGACAATGAGACTCCTGAGAAGTGGGAGACATTTAGAAAATAACACTGGGTCAAACAGAATACCTGGGGAATTGAAAGTAGAGTTGTTCCCATACCATTACCAGTATCATATTATTGCTTGTTAAGCAAACTAATTGTTTTATATAAAAATAGATGACAATTTCTTTTTTTGAATTATAATCCGTTTTATTTTCACATTTAAGCTCATATTTATGTTCCAGCTGGCGTTTCAACATATTTCATTTATCATATTTCATCATCTAGTGTTGGTATCAATTAAACGGAAAACGATTTTTTTTTGTGGAAACCAAACCCGTCCTGGGAAAAAATATTTCTTAATGCTATCGGCTGCTTACTCAGCCACTAATCACTACTGATGACTTTTTTCTGAGACAAACTTGATGTGGAAGTGATACTGTTGGTGCTGATGTTCAGCGAGAGTCCACCGTTTTTAAATCACATGAAATGTGCAGTCAGTGTGCAGTCAGTGGCCACAGTTTTGAAACAGGCTGACAGCAGATCACTTTGGGTGTAAAAACGTTCCTTGCATCTGAAAGAACAAAGAAATGCATCTAAAGTTGATGTTGAGAACCTCAGCTGCTACTTTTTCTTCTGCCTCTCCATATGTTATTGCTGGTCTACTGTGTGCCCCTATGTGAGGTGCCCTGCAGTAGGAGGTGAAGATGGAAAGGCAAATACCCTTGAGAATTAATTCTCTTTGGAAAAATGCCCTGTGCTGCTTCAGCAGGCTGCAGAGGCACCAGCATGTCTGGAGGGCAACGTTATGCTCACCAGTGGAGGTAAATAAACCTTTGTGCCTGTCATTACTTACTAACCCCCTAATTGGCCAAAAAAACAATGGGCAAGCATTTGTTTTTTCTGCGCTCAGGAGACAGCAGTCTGAGAGATGAGCACGGCAATTAAGAGTGACGAAGAAACGTTGACCTTCAGCAGATGCCTTGTCATTGTGCCAGTTAGTGTGCATTCATAAAGGGTGCACCAGCCAGTTGAATAAAGTGAATTAAACGGTTGCCTACTCAGCGGAGATCCATTACCAGAAACAGAGTCAACTCGTGGCAGCTCTCCATGCTTATCAGATTGGGTATTAATGGACACAGCCTGTCAAGTGATGCTCTCCAGCAAATGGTTAAGAAATGTCCATCAGCAGCTAAATGCTCAGGCACTCCAAGCTTGGCAGACATGGAGGATAGAGACACTAAACAGCTGTGAATGGGAACTTTATCACGGCGAGGTCTGTGGATGGTTACTGTATCTAGAAAAGACAAATCCACCCTAGAAATCCCATCAACCAATGGAACAGGACTATTTCAGCCTTATCTGGGAACTATGTACAAAGTAGATATCAAAAGGATTATCCATCAAATACCATGGAAAAGATTTTCTAACAAGAGTCAAATTCATATAAACGCTGTCTGTGGGATGCTGACATTTAAGAGAAAATGTAAGAA